>JANQBM010082884.1:0-27594 GCA_025594535.1 Erythroxylum domingense | reverse complement strand
CATAAGGAATTTTATTACAATTATACTAATAAATGTAACACTAAAATCCATTACAATGAAAAAAATTAAATCGTCATAATTATTAATTTAAACAATAATAAATTTAATGATCGTAAGGAATCTAATAAAAAAACAATATAAACAAAATTACAATTAAAAATTATAATAAAAATAAAAATAATCATTATAAAATGTATTTAATACAAAATAATAAATTTAATATATAATAGCTATATATATTTCAACAGAAATATAATAATAATAATATTAATATTAAAAAATAATAACAAAAACAACATTAGTAAGAATAGTAAAATTAATTATTGTAACACTAATTAATTAAATAATAATATCATAAGCATTATAATAATAATGTTCCAAAAATTTAATTAAGAGAAATATTAAAATAATGAAAATTTATTATAATGATAGAAATAATTTTAATAATAATGACGATCAAAAATATTAATCTTATTTTAAAGTATTATAACCGGATATGCGTTTTCGGCTCGGCTGCATGGCTTCTTACTTAGTACATTGGATTGAGAATGTGAGTTGTTCTTGAATTTTTTAAACCAACGACGACGTATCGCATGCGGCACAGAGTTGGTGCAACGTTAGCGGAATAGAGGATCTCAGACTGAGCTGGGGCATTGCCATCACCAATGTTGTGACATGATTATACGTAGTTGTAATAAGTCATGTATTGTACGATGTCACGTCCCAGTAATTAGACACGATTTCATGCCTCCACCATCTCTTCTCATCCAGCTTCACTTTTTTTAATAAAATATTTGGGAGGCTAGAAGCCGAGAATGAAATTACAAAAATACCCCCTCTAAGGTGGGTGAAATGTCAGGCGAATAAAACAAGGATCATTTAATATCTGTTGACTAAGAGCTGATGGAGACGCATTAAGAAATGTTCTTCGTGAAGGATCAAAAGTGGCGTTTCCTCCTGAGTGAACACAGAAATTGCCGGTCATCGTTGCTGATTGCAGATCCGAAGGAAATATTAGAAGCTGGTCAACCGGATGAGGTTCTTAAGGTCGACGGGGCTGTTCTAATCGAGCTTGTACAATGTTGTCCACCAGATGTGAAGATGGTGGGTTGCCATTCTGAAGAAGATCCGGTGCCCGATAAAGAGTTCGCTCAAAATGAGTATGCGATAGAGCGTTCTTAGCTAATGCATCGGCATCTAGGTTTACCGATCTTGGAATATGAGTGAGGCGAACATGCATCATTCGATCTATAAGTCCGCCGATTCTGAGCACAATCGGTAGCTTCGGTAAGCCCCCTTCATGTTGAGAAATTAATTTAATGCTATCTGTTGAGTCTGATTTGATGTGGATTGACCGGAAGCCGAATTCATATGCAAGCTCCAATCCATGGAAGACAGACCATAGTTCGGCATTGATGGGGCTGCATTTGCCTAAATGAACAGCGAAGGCAAGGAATGGTGCTCCGTTGGAGTCTGAGAGGGTGCCGCCACAAGCCACTCGTCCGGAGTTCCTGCAGACGGCAGCGTCAACCGCCAGAGTGATTGAAAAAGTTGTTGCAGTAGTAGCGTCTGAGCCAAAGGTGAAGTCTGCTGCAGGTATGCCATTCTCCTTACGAAGTTGACGTGTGCCTTTGATATTGTTGAATGCCCATAAAGATTCGCAAATTGCTGCTTGAATGGTATATACTAGTTCGATGCCTTTTATTGTGTAACTTTGAAAGATTTCAGTGTTCCTATTCAGCCAGATTTTCCAGATTGTAATTGCAAAAATCTCTGGCCAGTTTGTAGTATTCTGCACAAAAGTAGATTTCAAATTAGTAAAAATCCAAATATCAATAGAATGTATAGTCCAAAACGACGGGGGGAGAGAGTGGTTTAGAGCTCTCCAAATTTGAGCACTTTTAAAACAATCCCTAAGGACATGAAGAAGCGTTTCAGAATTTCGACACAGGCTGCAATGGGGATTGTTTGTAAGGCCCCTCCTGTGCCGCTCAGCATTAGTGAGGAGGCAACCCCTGGCAGCTTTCCATACATGAACCTTCACCCTTTCTTGTGTGTCTAGACGCCAGATTAGGGACCACTGTGAATTAGGCTGATCCCAAGAACCACTACAAATGCGCTCGTAAGCTATGGAACTCGAGAATTTTCCATTTGAGGACCAGTTGCAAAGGATTATGTCCTGTTCAGCCTTAGAGTTGGGTGTGGAACCACTAAGACTTCTTCCACTTTATCAGAAGGTAACCAGTTACTCAAACGAGCTATATCCCATCTCCCTGCATCATCAATATAGTGGTTAGCCTTGGCGTTAATTTCATAATATGGTAAAGGAACTTTAAGAAAATTTAATAAAGGGGTAGAGGAGAAAGTCCAGGTATCTTTCCAAAAAGACACCAAATCACCATTACCTAATACCCAACTTACGCTTCCTTGTATCAATGGGAGGGTTTTTTTAATACTATTCCAAATATACGAACCTCCTTTTGAAGGGATCCCATCAAACAAGTCCCTATATGTGATCCCATACTTGTTGAAGAAAATAGAAGTCTACAATTTTGTGCTATTTGATAGAAGGTCCCAAGAGAGCTTCACAATTAAGGAGTCATTCGTATCCGACAGCCTTCTAAAACCAAGGCCACCAAGCGCTTTCGGCTGACAGACAGTCCTCCAACTTATTTGAGAATTTGTTCTTTCACTCTCTTTACTTCCCCATAAGAATTTCCTGATCACACAATCCATTTCGTCACAGCTACCTTTCAGGAAAGTGAGAGTTTGCATCTGATAAATGGGGATTGCCCCAAGAATTGACTTGCACAATATTAGTCTCCCTGCAAAGGATATCCTCTTCGGATTCCACACCATGGCTCTCTTTTTAACTCGCTGTATAGTGGAACTGCAAGTCTGTTTGGATATTCGCCCATGGATAATAGGCACACCCAAATAAACACCCAAATCATTAACTAGTTTCACTCCCAGGCGCCCTTCGATGTCCCTAGCTTTACCAATTTCCACATTAGGGGAAAGGTAAAATACAGATTTGTTACTGTTGATCAATTGCCCTGAACATAGAGCGAAAGTGCGAAAGATATCTTGAATAAGACAAACCTGTTGAATGTTAGCTTCTGCAAATAAAATTAAATCATCAGCAAAAAGGAGATGAGTTAAAGGAAACTTCCCTTTGCCAAAAGTAAGTGACTTCCACAATCCTAATTTTGTGGCATGATTGATGGCATGCGAAAGCCGTTCCATGCATAATACAAAAATGTACGGTGATACCGGATCGTCTTGCCTGACCCCCCGTGATGGAGTAAATTCCGGCCCCTTAACGCCTTCCCAAGCTACCTACATCGAACTAGTCTGCAGTAAACTGAGGATAACATTGTTGAGATACTGTGGGATCTTCGCTTCCATTAGGGTTTCCTTTATGAACTCCCAGTCAATTCTATCAAAGGCCTTTGTGAGATCAATCTTAATAGCCATGTATCCCTTCCTGCCAGTCTTCTTGTGTATAGAATGTATGGCTTCGTGTGCAGCAATAATATTATCAGTAATATTCCTCCCAGCAACAAAACTTGTTTGAGTTGGAAGTACTAGCTTAGGCATGACATTCTTCAGCCTGTTTGAAATTACCTTCAAGATGATTTTAGCACTAATGTTGATGAGGCTTATAGGTCTGTAGTGCTCTAGTCTCTCGGGATTACCTGTTTTGGGTAAGAGAGTTATCATACCTTTATTTAATGGAGGAGACATTTTACCAGAGCTAAACACTTCCTTCACTATTCTGAGTATGGTTGGTGAAACAATAGGCCAATTTTGCTGGTAAAAGCCCGCATCAAACCCATCTGGGCCGGAGGCTTTGTTTCGGTCCATGTCAAAAATTGCAATTCTGATTTTCATATCGTCAACCTGCCTAGCTAGAGCTTGTATTTGTAAGGATGAAAGATCCGGAAAGCATCCTTTTAAAGGATAAGTGGGATGAATTGGATTGTTGGCGTCTTCCTTGCTGAAGATTTTTTGAAAATAACCTGTAAACTCCCTCACCAATATTCCTCTGTCCGTACACCAAGTGTCATTTGGTAGCTGAACCTTCTTATTATACCCCTTGGAAACTCTGTTTTTGTGAATCGAATCAAAATAGCGTGAGTTACGGTCCCCCAATGTAATCCAAGAAGCCCGTTTATTCTGCTTATGAAGGAGATCTTCCTGGGTATAGATCCTTTCGATTTTCCCCCTTAAATGACTTTCTAATTTTTTAAGAGAACCAGATTGTTGAATGGCTAATACCTTTTGAATACCTTGGAGCCTCCCAAGCGCCCTTTTCTTGTTCTTATTTAAATCCCCAAAATAATTATATTTCCAATCTTCACATTTAAACTGGAAGTCCTGGAATGCCTCATGCAGTGGTATACCATTCTGCCAATTTTTCTCACACCACCCTTTCCATTGATCATGTGTCTCCCACGATCTGAGATACCGGAACGTCTTGCACGACGGTGAAGATGAAGTGTTCTTCTCAAGAGTAACAAGTATGGGCGAGTGGTCCGACAAGATACGGGGTAGATGCCTGACTGACTTCTTCTTAAAACTATGGAAGAAAGCTTCATTAACAATCACCCAGTCCAATCTTTCGTGACAATTACCTCGCACCCAAGTAAAGCGTGATCCCTCATAACCTAGATCCATCATGTTTGCTTCATCAAGCCATTTTGCGAACAATTTGCAACCAGTTGAGTGTCGACCTCCCATTTTATCATGCTGACTTAGAAAAGCGTTTAAATCACCAAGCACTATCCATGGTCCAGAGGTGAGACCTGCAATGCTTGTTAATTTATCCCACAAACTCTTCCTTAAGGGAGGAGAAGGGATACCATATAATGCTGTAATAAAGTAATTTAAAGAATGTTTAAAAGAAACATGGAGATGGATGAATTGCCAATCGTGATGCAAAACATTAACACTAAAAACATCTTGCCAAATCACCCAAATCCCGCCTGAGAACCCGACAGCTTCTACTTTGAAGTAGTTTTGAAAACCATAACCAATGCTCTTAATAATTAAATCAGCTTGTGGATCACAAACACAGGGTTCAACTAAAATGATCAAATTTATTTTGAAGAGATTGATTAAAATTTTTAAAACCGCAATAGTAATATTATTGTTAATGCCTTGGGCATTCCATGCAATCATTTTTATCTCCATTAAATTTTTTTTTGTACTAGCAGGAAACAAGACTTACCTGGAATGATCGGGAGGCTCATCTCCCTCTAGATGCGTTAGAATTTGAGTATCTCTGTCATTTGTATGGACCATCATATCTTCATATTGTAACTGGTCCTCTCCTGCATAAGAAGCTTTATTTTGTGATGGTCCAATTTTAATGACAGGTTTTCTAATGTGAAAGCCTCTGTAATCTGGCATTTGGATAGGAATGTTATTTAGAGTTCGGAGACCATTTTGTTTCAAAGGATGTGGGATGTTAACAGTGGATTGGTTGTTCGCAATGGGTGTAACTGTCAAAGAAGGGCTATGGGGTATTGTGTTAGATTGGTTTGGAAAAGGTAGTTGAAGATTATGTGGCTGATTAGAAGACGATGTTGGGCTGTCCAATTGAATTGGGGGACGGCCCAGTGAAGAGGTAGATTTTTTAACCCATTGTAGTTATTTATTAGGCCCACTGAGTTTCCTTTTTATTGTGGAGTCCTTTGTTTTGCCCTTCTTTGATCGTTGAATATTTGAATTAATTTCCTTGTTAAATTCTGGTACCGGGATATCCTTGGATAGGCTAGAACTTCCCTTACGGGATGAATCATATCCCTGTTCATAGGAAAGAGCAGCAAAAGGATTAGTGATATTTATTAAATGATTTGGTACCTTGCTGTGTTGCCGTGATTGTGGGAGTGACTTGGTTTCCGTTGGGGTAATTGCTTGGGTAGATTTCCTTCCCTTTTTCATGGCCACCATTCAAGGCCCAGGACGTGTGAAATCAGGCATATTTTCAGCACAGTTTTGCGTGATTGATGGCCCTTTCTGCTAATCATCGGAGACGTTCAGAGACCCATTGGTAGTCGGCGATTTGACTGCAGAAGATGATGATGGAGGATCTGAGATTTCTGAGGGTGAAACAGGGGCCTCATTATGCACATAATTCGGGTTTGAATCAGATGAATGCCCTGATTGCCCTGAAGTAAATTGACATTCCTCACTCGAATGCCCATAACGCGCACATGAGTAACAAATTTGGTGTAAGTCTTCATAATTAACAGGGAGTGTCTTGTTATCCACCGTGACTGTGAGGGTGAGTGGATTTTTTAAATTTAAGCGAAGCGCAATACGAGCAAATAAACCCCTTTCCTCACCCAATGTGTGTTCATCGGCTTTGATGTAGTCGCCAATCGGTTTGGAAATTTCTTTGAGCAAATCCTCATGATAATATTGAGTTGGAAGCCCAGGAATACGAATCCATGAGGCAACTGACTCATAGTGATATGCTTTTGTGTCGAAATTTCTGTGCCACGGAAAAACTCGAACGTAGTGTCCGAGAATTGACCAAGGCCCTTCTAGAAGAGCCTTGTGATAGTCTTCTTCACAAGCCATTTTCAGTTGATAAAATCCATCAGCAATATTGATAATTTTAATGTCGTCTTTTGGCTTCCACAGCCCCATTAGCCTCTGGTATAGAATTCTATAACTGATGTTTCTCCCAAGAGGTCTAACAATTAGTGTGTTCACCATATTCTCGTCCATTTGGATTTTAACTGATTCCGCGAAATTGATAACTGGTCCATAAACCGATTGGGTGTGCACAACCTCTCCCGGACGAAGCCTGATTTGTTTACGAGAAGAACGAGTGGATTGCATCAGACTGTTTTTGAACGAAAGAGATTGCTGTGGAGGCACGGGCTGATAGATATCTTGCGGTTGCGAGGAGGCCTCCGTCGTGGGTTCCTCACGGTTCTTTACCTTCTTCGTCGCAAAGTTTTCTTCAACAGGCGGATTAACGACCTTAGATCCAGGTTCCCAGTCCATATCTTTTCCTTGATTCTGGCTTGCAATTTTCTCCAGCTTCACTTTCACACATGACATCTTGCGTCCTTCCGTTGTGACAATTTATAGGGGCTCCATAGACAGTTCACGATAGTCTGGTTAGTTTAGGAGGTCTAAGCAAAGGTATTTATACTTAAACCCCCATATCAGAAAATAAATTCATATTTTGAGTTTTAAAATTTATTGCAATAAAAAATTTATGTTGGATTATGAATATACATGAAATCAAGGACTATTTCATACAGAACATTTTGATTTTAAATTAATAACATCTTAAGTCAGTCTTGAGTGTGCAGGTGAATTGTAAATATTATTATGGCTTTATATGTATATTAATAACAAATTGATGGATAATGGAATATTTGATGCTCAAATGTAAGAATCATCATTTCTATGTATTCATTCAAAATACAACACCAAGCATGTAAAATCCGTTTCAAGTTTAAATCCGTTACAAGTTGGAGTCTCCGTTGAGAACATTATAACAATATTTTAAAAATTGAAACAAACATTCAACCGGTCAAATAAAAAGTTTAAGGTTTAAAGATTCAATCCGTATTAAATTACTATAAAATCAGTATATAATAAATAAGAATTAAAAATTACAAGAATAAATAAAAATATAGAATAAAATAATTTATAGAAATAAAAATGTACTAATAATGCCTATTAATATATAATAAATCTAAAAATTTAAAATATGATTTAATCTAACATAAATTTTAAAATAATAATAAAAATACATATTGTATTTCTATATTATTATTTATTTAAAGACTCATAAAATTTGAAATATGTTTAAATAAAGTCAATAGAAAGGGCTCGAATTTTATTCTAACTTCTTTTTAAATATTCCTTAACATGCTTCTTTATAGTTTAAATATTATTTTTAACACATTTTAAAATTATCTTAAACAAAATTACTTATATATATATTTCCGCATGAGAAAAATGCTATGTACTTCCTAATGTGATAATGAGAGGATAAACAAGACTATAATATGGAAACCAAACAAGCACAACTAGATTTGATTTGGTCAGCTGACATTATAAATGCTCAGAATACATGTCTATGTATATACCAGTTTTAGTGCACATGAGTGGTTGACACTTCCAACTAGCTATCGCCGTTGTTTGAAAAATCATAAAAGCTACACATATGCGTCAATTGTAGTGCAATGAAAATAAAGTATTCTCAATTATATTATATACAACTCATACATAAAATAATAAGTTGCATATAGATGGAATAATTACACAGTTTCAATAATACATCATAAACATTAATGGAGAGTAGGATTTAGGAAACTCCTATGACCTATAGTAGTAGGGAAGCAATCAATAGAAACTGCTATAGATTCTATTGGGACTATAGTCTTGACATTAAAGATTGTCAGCAACTTTAAGAAAATTGTTAGTGAGCTCCTATAATGGAGATACTTGGAATAGTTTTTTTTTAAAAAAGAAACGAAGATACCCACATATGGAGACATCAATCGTGAGTTGAGACTAAGAAGTGCCGAGGCATAGGTTTAGAACAATAGACCAAGGGAAAAGGGATGGAGGTTCTCTAAAATGCGATGAAAAGCTTTGAAATTAGGATTGAAGTCCCTAAAAATTGAAATAGGCCAAAAACGGAAGTTGTTTGAATAGAATTTGGGTAATTCAAAAATTTTTGATAAAAAGGCCTGTATAAAAAAATAGATTTTAGGGATAATGTGTCCAATTAAATTATTCTAAACATTATTGAGGTCAATTTGAGGTTTAGAATTATGTAAAATATTTTCGAATTTATTTAGGAAAAGTTTATCAGTTTATTTTGGTAAAGGGTAAAATGACTATTTTGAGATTTAAAGGTATTTATATGTGTGAAACCCTATACTTAGTACCTTAGGAAAAAATTTTTGAGTCAATAAAAAAGATTCCTAGATGAATAGTATTTTCGATGAATGATGTCTATGAACAATAAATTTTTGACGAGTGGACCATAATGATCAGAAATTATCAAAAAAAATTTAGAGTTTAAAAAAGTACTGCATTTGAGTAAAAATAAGTCCACTCAGATAGATTTCAACAGATCCGAAATTATTGGACTAAAATTTCCTTTATTGAAAAATAATGAGAATTAGTGATTTTTCTCCTATTTAAAAATTTCAAGCACCCAATTTGAATGCTTCATGCCCAATTAGAGTATTTAATGGTCAATTTGAAGTTAGGGTGACCATAGAATATTTTTTTTAATTTATTTGGGCATAAAATGCATTAAATTCAAAAAAGGGACAACATTGTCTTTTTGTCCAACCAAATACATCCAAATTCCATATGTGCTTTACATAGGAATATTTTCATGAGATAAGCATGAATTAATTGGTTAGGAACATGTCACTTGTCACCATTTAATTGTTTTGGAAAGTAACCAATTAGATGGTGACAAGTGACATGGATTAAAGTATAAATATGAGAAGTTTTGGTAAAGGTACAATTATAAGATGTTATTAATGAAAATGGTGGGCAAAACGTGTGATTACGCAAAATTATCATCTCTTTAAAATGATGTAGTTGGCCATTGATGGAAAAAGGAAGAAAAAGAGAAAAAAATAAAAGAAAAAAAAGGAGAAGAGAGAGGTTCAGCTAGGCAATGGAGAAGCGATCCATTGAGTTTTTCATGCTCTTCTAACTCCAATCAAGCATATAACAAGATCACACAGCCATCCAATTGAAGAGAAAGAAGAAATTGGGTTGGTCAACTTACTGCTTTGTTAAAAAGTAGATTTGTTGTGTTATAGTTTAGATTTGGTTTTGATGGTTTGAATTGCACCCTTATGATGTGATATCAAGGTTCTATTGCATTGGAAGTGATTAGGACAAGAAAATCAAGAAAACTAGTGTGTGAAACCTTGGTCAAACTTGGTCAAAGGTAAGATCTATTACCTAAAGTGTTTTATTTTGCCTTTTCATGATTTAAAATTAACGAATATCATTAGAAAGTTAGATTAATGATGAAAGAACAGAAGAAAACCCTGGAAACGATTAGATGAAATTTCGACTATGGCTAGGATTTTTAATGTGATATGATCCAAAATTCTATTTTAATGTTTTATGATATTCATAACATGATTTTGATGCTAATGAAGTAAAGTAATGAAAAAGAATTGATTTGGAATTGGTTTTGGTTGAAATTCGGCCAAGGGTGCATGATTATATAAAAATATGTTAATGAAATTTTATAACTTAAATGTGTGTATTAAAATATCATGGAAGTGAATTTGGATTGGTTTTAAGTGTTAACAATTAAATGGAATTGAATTGGAAAAGTTGACAGTAAAATATGTTAAGTTTAGCCTTAAGGATATTTTTGGTATAAAAGTATGATTATGATGAAATGATCATGTGAATGTGATTAAGGATGGTCATTAAGTGTATTTGTGGCATTAGAATTATTAAATGAAGTGTTATGCTATTATTTGGAAAAAATTTTAGTATATGGAGTGTATGTGGAAAGTAATGAAGTTGAAATGGTTTATGGTGTATTTTATTGGAAAATATATCAAGGAGTTGAATGTGTTTGTATTAGGTTTTCAAATCAGAAAACAAAGTAAACTGAAAGATTTCGAAGTGGTGAAAAGGAAACTAACAAGTAGTGAGTGTACTTTAAATTGATTTTATGCAAATGGTTTTCTTTTATTATGAAACGAATATTTACGTTGAGTTTTAAATGAATGATATATTACAAGTGAATATTGCTAATATAAGTTTATGTTTTATCAATATATCAATTTTGGTTTGAAAGTTAAATTTTATGTGATTTGAATTTACATTAAAATTATGTTATTTGTTGAGAAAAAGGAAATAAATTTTTAGCTTATGGTATGCCTTGATGGTATTATAGATTTACCGGTCAGAGTACCCTAAAACGTGCATACAGTGCTTAGGGAGCGTCAGTTACTAACAGTCGGTGGTATCATGTCTATCATTAATCTAATAAGTTACTCTCTGCACATATTAAGTATATATAATGCTAGCAAAAATTATTACGAGTAAGTGATGTAGAACCAGCTCTATAATTATCAGTTATAGAGGTTAACCTATTTCGGTAAGCGATGTAGAACCAACTCTGTAACTAGTGGTTAACCAGTCACCGGTAAGTAATGTAGAACTAGCTCCGTGACTTTACGCCTAGGTTACAGTGTGGTAAAGAAATTAGTGGTGGGTTATGTTGTGTAAGAAAATTTATGAAAATAATAATGTCGCCACTATTTACTTTAAAAGGAATTTGAGAAAAAAATTTAAATATGGAACTGCACTTACTTTATTTATAAGTGTACATACCTAGGACACCGTATGGTACCAACTCTAATGGTTGGCTTATTTTCAGTATAAAAGTTTTCAGAAAACTTATTGTCACCACTGTTTATTGTTTAAGGAAAAAAGAAAATGGAAAATGAAAAATTTTATATTATGAGTTTAATTTCAAAAAAGCATTTCGAAGTAGTATTTCAAAAAAAATGAAATTGTATTTTACAAAATTTTATTTTATTACTAGATTTATTGTGCATGAATGAATTTTTATGGCAAGTATTTTACCATAAGCTTTATTATTGTATAAGAATATTTCAGTTATGTTGTTATGAAAAGTTTAATTTTTAGTAAAATGATTAATACTCACTGAACTCGTTTAGCTTACCCTTATTTTTATGTTTTTAAATAAGACACCCCAAGTATGTGTACAAGTGCTATAGTAGCTGGGATTCTAGTGCAAGATTAGTTGTATCGTCAGGTGCTGCTATGCTTGTATCATTTTTGCTATGTGTGTATTTTCTTGAAATTGTCTTAGTTATTTGCATATATATTTTAAATTGTTTTGGAAAGGGATTAAAAGTGTGATTTTGTAAATAATTTTGGGATTGTAAATATATTTTACTTAATGAACTACGAGGAGGGCTTTGATCCTCAATAGAAATGAGGTATGTAAACGTTTGGACAAAAATCTCAAACTCAAGCCCAACCGCTTTTAAGAAACATTGTATGTATTTATAAAAATATATATGTTTTATTTATATTGATTAATTAATGTTTATATATTATGTTTTTAAAATGTTGAGAATAATATATTTGTGGTTGTTGTGATATGGACTTGAGGTCTCATTTCAGAAGTTGAGATAGTATATGAAATACTAGAATCATTTTAAATCATGTTATATAGGTTTTTGAAATTTGGGAATTTTAGAAAAAGCAGTAGTTATTCTACTGGATATTCAAAAAGTTAAAAAAAATCTTCCACTATTTTTCACACTTTTAACTTTTAAAGTATAAAAGGTTTTTAACAGTTGAACGACTTAGCTTTGCAGGAACTCTTCGTTTGAGTTAGATAACAATTGGAGGGTTACCATCGGGTAGCCAAGAGGGCTCCACTCAGGTTCTAAAAAGAGAACTCTAGTATGAGTCCTTTCAATAAAAACCATTGTTTGTCTTCAATCATTGGCCTTTGGTTATTTTTTGTGAAATTACATTATGCTAACAGATATAAGTCAAGAGATTTAAACTTTTATTGTTTTTTTTTGAACGAAGGAGCCCGCAGCCGCTATCCTTTGGATGCACACTGAGTAAACCTTCGAATGAATGCAATAGCCTGCAAATAACGCTAATTGGGTACTCATCACTAGGTAAGCCCTGTATGACAGGCTCGTTCAAGAGAATATAGGTAGGGAGATTCGAACACAGGATCTTTTGGTCCCATGCCCCTCCACTCCACCAACTCGACCACCCCCTAAGGGACTAAACTTTTATTATTGCTCATTGCAAACTGATATATCATTTGTAAAATAGAAATATATTTTGCTTTCTATTTAAAAACATACATGTTTAGAGGAATGATATTTTTGCATTAATTATAGAGAATGAGTTTTCAATTTCATGTAATCTCTAATAAAGCAAAAATAATGATTATTTGTTTTCTAATTAGGTAATAAGTCACAACTAAAAATGGATGTTTAAGTGCATAAAAATAAAGAAGAGAACCCTATATATAAAGTAACACGTAACAAGACCTTGGTTACATATCCAGGATCGAACGTGAAAATGAAATAAACAAAGAAACACAGAAAATACCTAATTTCGATTCCATAACTTCAAGCCAGCTTCCTGAGGCCATAACGAGTGCAAATCCACTGTTGCCTTAACAAAAACTGCTCATCGAGATGCAGTAAACCCTTTCCACAGTTTTATCAAAACATAAGCTCTTTTAACGAGTCAAAGAATCTTTATACTTACGAACGACATGAGCAACAGCAGGAGACCTTAATCTTTATATAATCATCTTTATCGGGCTTCCCCATCACAGACCCAATATGGGTCACTGATCATGATCTATTTTTCTCCTAGACTTGGACTCATTGATTTAGATCATCTATTGGGCCATTTTATTATCTTTATTTAGATCAAATTACGTAATTTAATCGATAAGTGATTGAAAAACCAAAAAATGCAATTAAATATTGTCCAACTTTATGGGAAATGTCAAAAATATCCAACATTCTCCCCCTTGGACAATAATTAATTACGGTATTGAATCAAGTTGAAAACAGTTTAAAAACTTGATTAAGTCACGCTACAGTATTAGTCGACTAAGTTTAAAAACAAAACATTTTATCAAAAGATAACAAAAGTCTATCATTCCGTCTTGCAAGGCTTTTGATACTGAAAAGTATCAAATACATGTGTAATGTGTGACACAATTATGTAATCTAATACCTTACTAACACGAATGAGAAAATAGAGTGTGGTAAACTAAGATGATATTTATATTATCTAAACTATATCATCATCGTTTGTAGGTATCGATTTCTCCAACTTTATGCTAAACTGCATTAGAGAAATCCTGTTTTCTTTTACTGAATGCTAAACAACATTAAAAAAAACTTGTTTCCTCTTACCGAATGCTAAATAGTATTAGAGAAAACCTTTATGTTCTCTAACTAAATGCTAAACTCCATTAGAGAACCTTTATGGGATTAAAACTTATATTCTCCTATGTCATGTCAAAATTAATGGATATCTGTATAAAAATTGTATGAGTTTAAATGACATATGCTCAAGTTCAATCTGTATATATGCCCAATGACCTTTACAAGCTTAAGATTGACATAGATCTTAAGACTTTCATACATGCTATGACAATGTACGACAACACATATTACTGAGAATAAATAATGATCATCTTTATTAATGAACTGCCATACTGTCATAATACATCAAATGTATAAATGTATAAGGAGTAAACATAATGATCCCTTAATTAACAGTGTCTAAGGACTTCAAAACACCCATACTGTATACTTATCTTCCAAACACAAGTGGGCAAAATCCTTTAGTTAAAGGATCCGATTACATTTCCTTAGTTCTTAAATGCTCTAAACTTTAATGTCATCTTTTCATTTCAACTCCTTTATGGTCAAATATTTGACCTCCAAATGCTAAGACCCTGTGATATTGTTTGTTGTTACTAAACAACACAACAGTAAGATTATCACAGTATAATCGAATGGGTCTAGCTACTAAATTAACCATAGACAACTCAGAAATTAAGTTTCTGATCCAAACTGCCTATGTAGTAGCCCCATAGTATGCACTTTGCATGCATAGTCAAGGAAGTCACCTGTGTCTACTTGACAATCTTCCACAATATTATACTATCTGTAAACAAAAAAATGTAACCTTAAGTGGACTTTTGATCATCTGGACATATAGCTAAAATTTGAATTTGAATTTCCTACAAGGCTTAGACTGTTGATTTTTCTATATGTCAACATATAATCCTTAGTTCCCTTTAAGTGTCTCAACACTCACTTGACCACATTCCAATGATCTATACTTGGGTTAACCAGATATTAACCAAACAGTTTAATAGTAAATGCAATGTCCTGCCTAGTATTTACCCGAGCATATATCAGGCTATCAATCGTACTAGAATACAAAACATTACTTATAACCTCTCCTTTTACTTCATTCTTTAGATACTATGCCAAAGATAATCTCTCAATATGAGAGATAGGTGCTACAATAGGTTTATTGTCAATCATATTAAACCTTTGTAACACATACTCGATGTATGCACTCTGTGAGAGATTTAATGGATATTGAGATCTGTCCCGATAAATCTGAATACCTAGGACAAAAGATGCTTCATCAAGATCCTTCATGTCAAAATGCTTGACAAGAAGTTGCTTAACCTCATGCAACATGGCTAAGTAATTTGACGTAAGGAATGCATCATCCATGTATAATAATAAAGATAACTTTGCTCCCCTTGACCTTATGGTATAAGCATTTTTAAACTGCATTTTTCAAGAATCTGAAAGAGGTCACAACCTCATTAAATGTAAGGTATCACTTTTGAGAGGTTTTATGTAAACCATATATTGATCTGCTTAATGTGCACATTATGTCAATTCCATCTGGATCCTAAAATCCTTCAGGTCATTCCATATAGACCTCTTCATAAAGGTCCTCATTTAAGAAAGCGGTTTTAACAACCATTTAATGTAACTTTATATCATCATGAGCTATAATTGCCATAATTAATCAAAATGTATCCTACGAGGATACGGAGAAAAAGGTAACGTTAAATTCAACCTTTCTCCCTAAGTGAACCATCAGTGACAGCGCATGTCGAGTGACTTAAAAATTTACCTGACTCTACACACTAAAATTTGCAGTTATGGTGAGTCAAAATCGAATCTACAGGGAATGTTAAGTTAATTTTCATAACAAAAATTAATTGATGCAAGGAAAATATAAAAGGGGGGTTTGGATTTTTCAGCAATTTGGAAATTAAAGAAAAAGTAAACTATCAAACCAAATTAAAACAAGCAATCGAAAATGAGAAAAGTGTTGAATATAAGTAAGGTCCGGTTCTAGGGTCAATCTTCACCTAAACATGATCAAGTATATTCCATCACCCTAACGTCTTTACAACTCTCTTCGGACTATTTATCTGAGACTAATAAAATTCTCTACTAATCTCGGTTTTCCCTTAAGTCGTGTTTAATCAAGATACGATCGTTAATTAAACCTAACTATCGAATAACCTAGGATACGATCTTTAGATTCAATTTGGTAGCTGCATTACGAATTGGAAAATAATCAATATAAGCAGTAACCTCACACGTTCAGATTATCTAACCTATGTTATGTTGTTCCTAACGATTAAGGAATATCGAAAAATGGAGTGGCAAAAGCTGAAGCAGTTACTTTCGAAGTAACAGAAAGAAAAACATCGACTGGAGGGGAGAGTCAGAGTTGAAAAGAGGATTCCTCACTTCTTTCTCTTATTCAAAGCCGCGCAAGATCATTAGATGCTACTTACAATCATCAAAAGTAACGATTACAGATTACATTTAATGTTTTAGCAATAGGTTCGAAATAAACCAATCAAAATAACATATTAAGATCATTTATCCCAAAACCTAATCAAATCAACATCAACATCACAACAATTCGAAAAGAAATTACTGCCTTAAAGTGATAAAAATAGCTTAACCGTGACTTAGCGTTGATATTCCCGTTGAATCGGCGTCAAGAAGCTAGCCTTTCATCTTCATTTTTATGCTCCAAGTGTGAGTCAACTTCTCCATTTCGGTGGTGAAAAACAAAGGAACACCTAGCCCTCTCTTTGTTCCACGCTAATTTCTCCCTTTGCTACTATTCATTGATGGGACAAATTAACATTTGTTCACCATTACTATTCACGCACCTCACTCCTTTCTTCCTTGATTCTGCCACTCTTCTTATCTCTTCACTCTACTCCTCTCTTTTTTATTTCTTCCACTCTTTCACTGTAACTTGATAGGACAAATTAACATGGGAGTTTTTGCTCTATCTCCCTGTTCACGTAGCTTCTCTACCGCAAGCTTTCTCCTTCACGCAACTCCTATGTAGGTCACACAACTCCCATTCTACTTTAGCTCCCACGCTATTTCTAGCCCCACGAAGTTGCAGCTCTCCTGCGATTCACTTGGTTCACGCTACTTTTGTGTTTTTCTAATGTTTCGGCTTTTAGCTATTCACTTGTTTTAACTCTAGTTCACGCTACTTTTGAGTTCTTTTTTTGTTTCAGCTATTGGTTGCTCACTTTTTTAACATCTATCTTCTTCTCCACTCACAAGCTTTTTATTGCTCCTTCCTTTCAGCAACTCTTTCGGTTGCTCCTCTCTTTTATGCCCCTAGTTAAGATAAAACTTAAATGAAGCAGCCTCCTCACATTTTCTTCACTCTCCAACTTTGTTTCTCCTCCTCTCTTTCAGCTGTCCATCGTTGTTTTTATCTCTCTTTCAGCCTCTCCACACACTTCAGCCGACACTTCCATACTCCTCTCCTTTATTTCATCGTCAGGCCCCCTGGAGGTATCAGCTAGGTTTTTCCAATAATAATCATGATGGACAGGTGTAGTGTGGTGTTACCCTCTAGTTGCCCCAAAAAGAAACACACCTTTCTTTTGTCTAAAATGTTACTTAAAATGTAGCAAAATTGATAGCTAGCTTTCTACACTCCTCTTTACTCTTAACCGATCACTACACACCTAAAGCGACCCTCCTTTTGTCCCTTTCGGTTGTTCCATTTCCAACCCCCTTTTGTCTGACATAACATGTCTTATTTATACTTTACATAGCTATGAAATTTTCTGGATGCTAGTGAGTCATGTTGACAATATTTTCTTCATGTTCCATGAATCAATAGAGTATAAAAGTAGAGAAGATGGCTTCAATGGACATACTTTCAGGTCACTTTAGCTCTTTTACTTTCGAAATGTACCTAAGATCAAAAATGAGCTAAAATGAGTATCCTAAGTATTTCTAGGGCATTAATCACTAAGTGTAGAAGATAAAATAGATCAACATTTAAACATATATCAAATTCGTCCACACTTAGTTTTTGACCATCCTTAGGCAAATGGTCAAAATCAAAATCAAAAACTAACATTTTTACTCATTTTCCAAGTCTTCCAAGAATAGATAATCATAAGTAAAGATGAATGATCTTCAAAACCTATAGAAAAAACTCAACATTCAAGGTTATACTTATGATCAATCAATATTCACTACCTTTAGAAACTGAGTAATCTAGAGGTAGACTTAGCCAAAAAGTGTTTAAACAAGATATTTCCATGGTTACATTCAAACACCACTCATGATCACAACAATCCATAACATTGCATATCATTTCATTTCTCCACCACTAAAAGTCACATGCATAATCATTAATCAAAGGACTTTTCTAGGGTTGTAATGTGGGTGAGGATAAGGTGGGATGCATTTTGGTTGATGTAGTTTGAAAGCCATTAAGCTAGTGAAGCAAAAGTAACATTTAATGAAAAATCAAATACACAAGTTAGCATTCATTCATAACCGGGTACCGTCAGCCATAAGGAATGCAACAACTATGTTTCACAACTCAATTAGCTCTCACATCATAAACCATATGAATGAAATGCTCCATCCAACATAACATCCTCTTCATATGCCATATACTCGAACACCCAACCAATACAACTTAAGGAGGATAAATTATTAATTAATGACTTTTCACAACAATTGCATTGCCTCCTTCATACCTTTTTATTAAATTTTTTTCTTTTTTTTCTTTTTTTATATAAACTTGAAAGAGGCTACATCAACATAGGATTCGTAACATGACATTTTAACAAATTTAACCAACCCACATGTAAGCAAACCCCCATAGTTATATTTTTACATAATCACATTCATCAAGAATTAACAAATACTCCACTAGCTTTAAAGCTTGGGTAGGACATTTGGTCAGGTAGATGTAATGTGGTTTATACAATAGAAAAGGTTAATACATCTTAAAAGGGATTAGCAAGGGAAATTCACATGAATGGATAGGCTATTTGGCTAATGTAGCTTATAATCAATAAAGAATGCCTGATCATTTTCATAAACATGCATGTGATAAACAATGTGGTCTTGAATAGAAATTCAACGCAAAGTAAGGATGCAAATGTCATGATGGTAACTCATAATAAACAAAACAATGAGACTGATATAAATGTGTCAGTCTAATATGGCTTAAAACTTCACTAGTTTTTGTCTACCACTAGTCACCACTCTTCTAAGAATAATGTACATTAACTAATCACAAGAGCAAAAGTACATGCCAAATTTTTCTATGTATATTTCTAGTCAATTCACGCTCTAATTATGACTAAATAATCTTAAAAGCAATAAAAAATAAGAAAATTTTCGATTTTGTTCATTTGATTTTGAAAACTGCCTAATAAGCCACAGTTAAGCTAAAAAATATGCATAGAAACTCCAGAAACTTAGCTAATTGTTATTCCACTATTCTGGTCCCTCCTTCTTTATGATAAAATTTATAGCTTTTCGAGTGGTCGAGATATCTTACTAAATAGCAATTAGCGGAACAAGCATGTAATTTGTCTTTATAAGGATTATACTACCTTAGCAGGGCAGCTCCATACATGAATATGTGTAAGGCTGGGTTTTCTCACTTCTAGATAATCAGGTAGATTAGTCATGTTCTGTATTAACCTCTTCATGTCCTTTAGGGTGTGACTATGTCTTTCGACAACACACCATTTTACTCAGGACTATCTAGCATAGTGAATCAAGTCACTATTCTAATTGATTCCATATATTTGGAAAACGGACCTATTATGTCCTAAATATCATGTTTGCCAAGATACTCTCCTCCGCGGTCAAATATGACACTCTGGATGGATTTTTGAATTAGTTCCTAACTTTCAATATTTAAGCAAGAACACATAAACTGTAATGCGAATAATCATCAACAAATTTCAGAATATATTTAGAATTGCACAATACAATTGTATAAGATCTTATAATATCTGTATGTATCAGACTCAACAAGTCAGAAGTACAAGTTGACCTCTTTATCCTTATTTCAGTCAACTTATCCCTGTAATAGTCAACACATATTTCCAGATCATCATAGTACAGAATTGAGAGAATGCTTTCCTTAATCAATCTCTCAACCCTAGCTCCGGAAATGTGGCGTAAACTTTTATGTCACACTATATATGACTTATCATTCATCAGGGAGGGTTCTTTTTTTCATGACTTGTTTGGCAAGATACGAAAAAAAACATATATCTAATTTGGGGTAAGACATATTCTATACAAACCATATGACAAGAAAGTTGTACCATTATGTTTTGCATTAAACAATGGTATAGCAGAAGCATTAAATACAAAAATTTAACCTTCTTTGTCCAAATTTGATACAAAGATCACATAAAAAATGTGTCGTGTAAAACTAAAATGAAACTTGCAGTAGGGTTCAGTACATACATCCCCTATAGCTATTACATCCATTTCTTTATTGTTGTCACCCATCAGTTTATCCTTCTCTTTATTTGGTTCTATCCTGGATATGAACCCCTGTATAGTGGAAGCATCATAATCAGATGTTCCACTTTATAGCCACTAAGTACTTAATGGCTAATGCGACTATTGCAAATTATATTCATAAATTGATAAGCCAAGGAATTACCTGATGGTCTCAGTCTTTCCTTTTATGCTTTATATTGTTGGCTTCTTTATGTCCAGAGGACCTTTGTCGACACTTGATTGACCAACATTAGCAAGTAGAGAAGATTTAGTGTATCTACCTTAGATCTCAATGGGCTTTACTTTTGTCTTCCCTTTAATTGCTTCGAGGGTTGTAGGAGTAGTAAGCTTGAGATTCTCCTCCTCAGCAACACAATGGGCAATCAAAGCATTAAAGTCCCATTTCTCATCCAATGAATAATACGTCGTCACTAGATTACTAAAATCTGGAGGGAGTGTGTTCAGAGTCTTATAAACTACAAAGACATCAGAAAGAGGAATATTCAGCATCTTCAGTCTACTATGAAGATGGATCATTCTTGATATGTACTCCATTACTCCCCCTTCTCTCATATACCTTATATAGAATAATTCTTCTATCAAGGAGCTTATCTCAACATTAAATGAGACTATGTATCTCTAGGAGACATTACTAAAACACTCCTTCGCTATGTCTATTTCCGGAAGTCCATTAAGCAGATGATTAAGGATGAATCTCTTAATAGCCATCAAATATAATCTGTTACACCGATTCTAGGTTGCATAAGTTGCTTTATGAGCTCTCGAGCTCAAGGATATAGGTGGAGATGGCCCATCCTTACGTATGGTTATATTGATTTCAGCTATCTCCATCACAATCAATACATCCTCTATTAACTTTTGCATATTGAAACCGGTCAGGGTTTTAATAGTGTCACTGATTTTGTTTATAGAAAGGGTAACTGTAGAATAAAAATGCAAAGATCAATACAAATGCAGGATAACAATGATATTCAAAGCCATTAAATAGTATCTGTACCGAGAATTTGATCACACATATTATGAAATACCTTTGGCTGAATACATAATATATGCAATTAAACCTCCACATAAAAGCGATCAGAGTACAAATCATCAACTCTCAAATTACTACCACCTTTGGGCGAATAGATCATTTAAGTAATGACTTTCCTCCATCTAATGCCTTTATACACATCTCATAATCTTATGTAAGGCCAACACTTTTAGGTAGAATACTCAAACATAAGGCCAGAGACATCCCTCAATATGCAAGCAAAACAATTCAAAATACTGACTAAAAAGGCCACTTTGGTGACTACATCCTTATCAGTACTCAAAAGGTCTACAAACACAAGGGATACATCTTTATGTTATCCTCACATTCTTTATGAGCATATGGTATGTGATAATGTAACATCAATAAATGCAAAAGTCGAATGCACAGTCTCATTGCCACATATTAGTGTTAAAATCATTGTCTGAAAACTTTAGATGAGACTTTCGTAGTAAAAAATCTCATTAGAACGATTATTATGCATCACCAAACACTGAACCAATCACTCGAGACACTAGAACCTCATGTATCTCCCTTATGGCAAGTTCACCAAAAAATGGCTTTAATGTAATACCCCACTACCATAAATTACATACCAGAACACCCTATGGACATTCTAGTATGTAATCTATAATAATGGCAGGTTAGAGCAAACATATATCCAAATTAATTATGACATCAACTATTATATAGAAAACTCACCAAATTTTAAAACCAACTGCATTCCTCATTTCATTTCATAAAAAAAACAAACTTACATTGTAGCTTTACAAAACCATCCGAATATATACAATGTTAAATCCCTATAAATAACACACTACTTGATAGAGGAATTGCATATAAGCTACTAATTAATTTTTCAATCTCAACTGACCGACCTTTGAGCCATTTCTTGACAAAAGTAAAAGAATTAGTCTTCTCATAGAGTTTGTCTGTCTCTAATGTCCTCTCTCGAACCTGAAATATTAACTTTGTAATTTTTGTGAGTTTTGTGAACTCAATGATGTAACAATCCTCGATGGTTTACCCAATTCATATCACATATCAAATCATATAAGCATATAATTCATGATTTTCCATTTAGCAATTTACACCACATATCATAGAATGCACATATCCCAACCTTAGTTAAGTACATATTCACATTACAATTCAATCAGTCAATTACACTTAATAGGTGTATATGTAATGTTTATATGACCCACTTTCAATTATTACGTTATTGTGACTGAGTGCCTAAACTATCCCGTATCTCTTGTAGATACCGGGCTCATTGATATTGTCCCTTACCTATTGCAAATGCAGGGCTTATTATACATATTGAGCCTTTGGCTCTATACCACATTTTGAAGCTTTAAGCTCATTTTCGGTGGCTACTCATGTCACAACTATCATTATCTGATCATGCATTCACGTATGAAATGCATCTCATTCATATTCCATCAATTTTATTTTCAATTATTCCCATTTTCAATCCTATTTCCATTCAATCACATTTTTAGTCCCATATAAATATATCATCAGGCCTTATTCTGGCATTAAAAAAAAACATGTTAAGTAACATATATTTCACTAAATTCACATTCAAGGAACAATTCAATATCACATTTGATCAATTACATTTGCATTCATGTTCTTGTTCACAATAATCATGGGACTAGGTCCGACATGAACATTCAAGTTGTGAACCATGTAGTCAATCTCATTCACATACAAGTAGCACTTCCAATGTTTTAATCATGCATCAAAACTCCTCGGACATTTCATGTCCAGAATTCAGTACATAATTCAATACACATGCATCAATATCAAATTCAATTCAGTAATATACAAAATAAGTCAAGGTTAGACCATCTTAGGTTACTCACCAATCACTCCAAAAAGCTATTGCCTTGAAGTCCCGACAATGTCTAGATGATGGCACTCTAAATGCTCCTCTTTTAGGCTTCCAACTCAGTTCAAAATTCCAGATTCACTAAGCCTCCAAGCATGCAAGATTCATCACAAACTTAAGATGGAAACAAGGTGTTTTTGGTCAACAATAAGATGATCACTTCCAGCTAGTTTCTTGGTTATTTTGTGAAGGATTAACATGTGAATTTTGTGTAGAAATTTGGCTAAGGTTATACTACAATTTCAGAGATAAAATTCATGAAATTTCGGTGGAGAAGGTGAAGAACAAAGGAGAAAGACTGGCTATCCTTGCTGTAATTTTATGCTAGGTGTCATCAAATTACCTAAGCCATATGTCTTAAGGCATGTAAGACATGTGGCTAATCAAGATGCTGCCATTAATCCATTCCTTAAACTGCCATTTGTCCCCAATTAATCAGTCCATATGTCAATCCAAGATTGGTCCACTTGTCACACAATAATTGGTCTATTTGTCACTCCATAACTAGTCCACTTGTCAATTAATTCCTAATCCAATTGTCACTTATTTAACTATGCCAAATGTCACTGAATTTTAAGCTTAGTCATCCTAATTTTTCATGTCTCAATTAGTCTTGCCACTAGGCATTTTTCTTAGTCCAAAAATACCATAAAATTTTAAAATTTTTCGAAATGTTCGAAATGTCACCAAAAATGCAAAATTAATTCTAATATACACTAATTCAATTTTCAAGACAAATAATCCACAATTCACATTTTTAATCACATTAAAAATCACTTATACCGGGAAATTGTCAATGAATGCATGTACAACCATATTAATGTGCAAAAATCAATATTCTAGTGTATGTGTATGTCACATTATGCATAAGTATGAATTATACTTCCTAATTTCTCAGTAACCTCTTATAAACACTATTTTAACCTTATCCTAAGTAACAAGATGTTACATTTAAAATTTCTTAATTCCTTTTCCGAGTGACTATCATATGATTTTGAACACTAAACATAAGACCCGAGAAACAAAAACTTGAAGTATCTCCCTCATGTGATGTCTAAAGCATGAAAATTCAATCAAAATCAGCTTTAGAACGCTTTAATTCCTTTTCTGAAGTTAAACTTTAATTTATTACTAATGTATTAAATCCAAAAAATGGAAATTTTCACTTTATAAATTTTTCAGACCTGAAAACTGACCTAAACCACATTGGGACACCCTTGTAAGAAATTTGAAATTTTTTTATTTTTTTAAACGTTATCGCTTATTGTAGCCTTGACGTCACAGATGAAGCCATCCGCTGACGTCACAAGGGCGGCGTCAGCATGCTCATGGATAGAAGAGGCGTATTTCGCTCACGTGCCATCTGCAACGCACCAACTAATCTTTATGGCACATCTGGTGCGTGCGTGACATGCGCCGACACGTGGTGGGTTTTTATCCACCCACGCATTGCCAAACACATGCATCTGATGACTATTCTCCCCCTAGTCGAAAAATGGCAAATTTTAGCGAGTTTCAGGTCAGATATTTGCGCTCCAAGGCTCTTTTTAGATCCATTTCTCAAGACTAAACACATTTTATACCAATTTCATGCAATAATAAGCAAGAAAAAATGAGAAAAGGAACTTTATTCTCTGAGAAACCTTATGAAAAAAATGAAAATATCTTTGTTTTTTAACCACTCGATCATGTCACTGCTTTGATACCACTTGTAACACGTAACGAAACCTTAGTTACATATCCTAGATCGAACGTAAAAGGGAAATAAACTAAGAAATGTCAAAAATACTTGATTTCAGTTCCACAACTTCAAACGAGTTTTCTAAGGCCATAACGAGCACAGATCTATCGCCACCTTCACAAGAACTACTCATCGAGACACGTTAAAGCCTTTCCATAGTTTTCTTAAAACGTAAACTCTCTTAATAGGTTAAAGAATCCTCATGCTTACGAATGACATGAGCAATTGCAGTAGACCTTAACATTTATATATAACATCTACATCAGGCTTTCCTATCACAAGTCTGATACAGATCTGGTTCACACTAATCGAGATCTATTTTTCTTCCAGACTTCGACCTATTGATTTAGATTATTTATTGATTCACTTTATTATCTTTATCTGGATCAAATTACGTAACTTAATCGATAAGTGATTAAAAAACTGAAAAATACAGTTAAATGTTATCCAACTTTACGAGCATATGAGGGAGCCATTGCTGGACAAAATCCAACGGCAACCACCAATTTTTGGACCTTTTGATTAGACTGTCCGGCTTTCCACACAAAAATTCTACTATCCAATGCAACTAGAATGTATTCATTTCAGCGCTTTGGTGGTTCAAAACTATTTTCCTTGTAAGAAGTTTTATGAGGTAACTGGTCGCAGTGGTCATTGACCAAAAAGTACAGGTGAGGCTCCTTATTTTGTACTTTTTCGTAGTGTTTGGTTGCTATCTTTATAGGTGGAGACAAATGACAAGGACAGAAAAGTCTTATTTCTCAACCTATTTAGTTACTGTCTCCACTCAAATTTGTCCCGACCTCGAAGACCGAGACAGTAACGTAGCATTTGGTTAGCGTCCTCAGACTCGAGGACGGAGGACAAAGACATAAAAGTTCTATCCTCCGTCATGTTTGCTTACCGTCTTCGCCCATTTTTGTTCCGTCTTCAAAGGACAAAGACAAAAATTTTTGTTCCACCCAAGAGTGTGGTACAGAATTTTTGGTCCTACGGACAAGAACAGAACAAAAAATTGAAAAGTCCAAAATACCCTCCCTTTACTCCAAAACGCTGTGTCGTCTGAATCCAAACGACGAGCAATTTCACGCAGATCTCCTTCCTTCTGCCCTCTGCTTCGTAGCTCGCCTTCCTTCTTCCCTCTGCTTCGTCTCCGCAGGTAATGGTTTGCTTTATTCATGAATCGCCCCTTGTTTGCCTGTGGAGTCGCTATCGATGTTTGATTTTTTACGAATCGCCAAAATGTTCTGTCCAATTTTGTGCGTCTCTTTACATTTTTGTCGATTATGATGGACGTGTAATTTTCTTCTCTTCAGGGTTAATTCCTGGAGCTAAACTTTTGCTCTCAATTGGAGGGACAATCTTGTTGGACTCTTTGGCACTCATACTCGTTACCATAACTGGTGAGTTTTCTTATCATTCTGAAATGCATGGTGTTGCATCTTTGCTCTGTATTGGTTGGTCTGCATCGTTTAACTCCATTATAAGCTGTAATGGAGTTACACGATATTTGGATTGGAAATTTCAGTAGGGTGGCATGGGATTATTGACGGATTAATGCTTTGAGCAATAGCATAGTTAACTTACATTGCAGGCCTAAAATCGTGTTCTCAAACATGTTTTAACATTTTCATGAAATATGAACCAAAAGATGAGAATTGATGAGATTTTTGGATCAGTTGTCAACTTGTGTTTTTTTGTAAGCATGAATTTATTTGGAAACAACCTCTTAAATAATTAGGGATATATCCCTAATTAATCCGTATTAGATGGATTCATACAGAGAATGATGTTGTTGTTGTAAATATGAAGTTAATGTTAAAAAAACATAATTAACCTATTAATCAACTAAACTGCATAACTTTCTCTTGCGAAAAGAGATTAAGTAGCATGAATAACATGTAAACTAACTTCTCTGCATCCATTGTATTGTATATCAGATAACGGAGACTTTTTAACTCTCAGCTTCTGCATTTTTTAGGAGACTTTTTTAACTCTCAGCTTCTGCATTGGTAGTAAAGTACTGAACTATTTCTACAAAAAACGAAACATATAACTATATCATGTTTTTACTCGAAAATCATGATATAATGACCACATTTCAAACATAAAGTCATCTCCTATGAGGTCCTTTTCTTCAAACCCCAAAACACAATGCTGACTTCAGACCTCATGGTCATGTGAGTCTGTCCAAATCTTACAACTGCAAATACTAATCTGTCTCTCCAAAAGAGAATTGCAATGTAAGTTATAATTTCATAGCATAGCTGCTTGATCAGTTGCTAGCCAAAATGTTATGTCTTTCTAATTCATTTTCTTCTTAAGCTTGAGCATTTTATGTAGAAAGCTCGGTTTTCAGTGGGGTGGCATGGGATTGTTGAGGGATTAATGCTTTGATTAAAATAACTGATATTTGGATTGGAAATTTCATGCTTTCCAAGTCACATTAGCTAAATCCTGTGATTCACAGTGAATGATT
>JANQBM010082049.1:0-27649 GCA_025594535.1 Erythroxylum domingense | reverse complement strand
ATATTAATACTTTTACACTCATTTGTAATTATAACATTAGGCATCTTCTCATTTATACACCTTAACAATGTACAAAAGAGCCAATATAAATTGTCAATAGGCTTGTTAGTTAAAATTGTATAACTAAGTAATACAGATGTCTATGATGGTTTACACTTATAAATGGAGCAAACAACATTTGATATTTTCTCACAGGATAAGTGATGTCAAATGTGGCGATATAACTAAATTTAACATATATTGCAATAAGTGAATATTATTTATCCATTAGGGCGGATTGCAATTGATAATATTTCATTTTCTACTTCTGTAGTTTTGCATTATCCATAATACAAACGTGATTCAAAGCCATAAACCCTCTCCGAATTTTCGTCGAATACTTCAAAGCCTTCACCATATTATCCTAAATCACCTAAACATATAATCCCTTCTTCCTTAACATACTGTCACACAATGCAAAGCCAAATGCATTGTGTTACAGATAATCAAAACAAACGAATAAGCAATCTTAAACCCAGATTAAATCATCCACTTCAATTGACTCAAAAACTAACATTTTACCTGACATTAATCGCAAGCAAAGTAGTTGAATGACTTACCTCAACCAACACGCGCATGCACTTTAACTGTAGATGACAGAAGGACGTCAACTGGTGAAGCAACCTCCACAGATTCCAAGCGCGACAGAAGATGAGAGAAGGAAGGTGGCTCGAGGAAGAGGGAAGGCGATAGAGCTAAACGCGGGAGACTGAGCTACCTCTATTTTTCATTTACACAGAAGATGAGACGACGTGGTTATGGGGGGTAGGGACACGATGTCATCTCATCTGGTTGGAGGGTGGGAGTTTAACTTTCTAGGATACAAAAATGACATCGTGTTGGGCCAACGACACGACGTCATTCTAGTGAGGGCGAGGGAAGCAATGTGGACCTGGCCTTTCCCGACATTTAATTCACCAAAACGTCGCGTTTACTATTTTGCGACTTCTTTTTAATAAAACGACACCAAACACTTCGTTTATCAGCGACATCTGCATACAATGTTACGAAATCCTGGCTCTTTTCGTGACATTTTTTCAAACATCACGAAAGCCTCCTACAATTCATGATGTCTACTTTCAAAATGATGCGAAATGTATGTTTTTGTTGTAGTGTTATGGTAGAGTGTGAGAAAATGTTGCAAAAATTTGAGCAAAAGGAAAATTTTAATATAATGAACAAAATATGGGAAAAATATCTTCGGGTCTCTTGATACACAAGTCTTTCTATTAGTTTCTCCATAGTGGACTATAAACAAGACTTATGCTCGTTGATCCTTGCTTTATCTTATATTAGTTGTTGTGCTCTGACGGTCATCATCAAATAACAAAATTCTATTAGAGTCTCCACTCTCTCTAGAATTTCTTTTTCCACCTCTCCTTGTTTCTCATTCTCTTGTAACTAAATTAATTATTTAACCAAATTTTATATAAAATTTATTTTTTGGAGATATTTAAATTTAATTATATTTATTGATAAAAATCAAATTTAATTTAATTAAAAGTTGAATTAAATTATTAATTAAAATTAAATTATTTATAATTGTTATTAAAATTAATATATTAAATAATATATATTTAGTTGATAGTAAATTTGACAAAACACGTAAAAGTAACAGAGACAGGGAATGTTGAGAGAGAAACTCTCATTTTTCATATATGTGAATAAGGAGACTGTACATGTTTTTTTATACAAGTGAAAGAAAAAGCAAAAAGGAATCGTAGCTAACTGTACAGGTTGTATATGATATCGGTATGCTTGTCTGTTTTATTGTTTTGTTGTGTCATTGTGGTGGTGAGAGCGTTGTGTCAGTGTGGTGGTGAGAGCGTAGAGTCGTTATTTTAGGTCTGGAGGTTCCAACACCCCCTCCACAAGTTGGGCTGTATGAATGAGGCCTATCTTACGAAGAGTGTCATGAAAAATCGGAGCAACCAAAGGTTTGGTAAATGGATCGACAAACTGCAATTTGGAGGGAATGTGAGTGGTGTTGAGAAAGCCTTTTTTGACTACATCGCGGATGAGATGACAATCGATGTCAAAGTGTTTCGTCTGTTCGTGAAACACCGGATTCTCCAAAATGTGGATGGAGACGATGTTGTCTCACTTTAATGGAATAGGGAGTTTAACCGGTATTTGCAAATCAAGACAAAGATAAGTGATCCATCGTAACTCGCATAATGTACTTGTCATGCTACGATACTCTGCTTCGGCAGAGGAACGACTAACAGTGCTCTATTTTTTGGTTTTCTATGAGATCAAAGAGTTGCCGATGAAGATACAATAACCGGTTAATGATGATCGAGAGAAGGTGCAGCCTGCCCAATCCATATCAGAATGTGCGTGGAGTTGTGGCGCACTATCTAGATTTGGATATAGTAATCCTTTGGAGATGGACCCTTTTAGATATCACAGAACGTGAACTAAATCATTCCAATGCTGCTAGCGTGGTTCATGTGTAAACTGGCTCAATTGTTGCACGGAGAAGGTGATGTTGGGTATCGTGAAATTGAGATACAGAAGTTGACCTATGGTCCTTCGGTAGCATTCTGGATCAGATAATAGAGCCCCCTCGTCAATTATCAACTTGGTTCCTTGAGGTATAGGAACTGTGGCTGGTTTGAGGTCAGTGAGCTGAGCATCTATAAGAATGTCATTGATTTATTTCCTCTGAGAAAACAACATGCTATTTAGGAGTCGCATGACTTCGACTCCAATAAAATATTTCACATTCCCCATATATTTGATAGTGAATTCACGATGCAAGAAACTTTTCATAGCGGATATTAATAACTCATATGGACTAGCAATCAACACATCATCCACGTATATAAGTAAAGCAAGAAAGTCATTGCCAGTACCTTTTATAAACAAACAGGTATCAGACGTCGACTGGAGGAAGCCAAATTCGGTGAGTTTGGTTATGATTTCTCGGTTCATTGTCATCCTGCCTGCTTGAGACCATACAATGATTTGTGGAGTTTCAAGACTTGTCCCGGTAAAACTTGGTTGTAACCAGGAGGAGGATGCAAGTAAATATCTTCATCAATGTGTCAATGTAAATAGGCATTGTTTGTATCAGAATGATGCACTGGTTAATTAAAAGAAGTGGCTATTGCAAGAAGGAGTCGTACGGAGGTAATCTTGGCAACAGGAGAGAAGACGTTGAAATAATCAACCCTGGCAGTTTGGTTGAAGCCCCTGGCCACTAATCTGGCTTTTCAGCATGCCACAGAACCATCGGAGTTTTGCTTGAGCTTATAAACCCATTTGGTTGATAAAGCTTTGTTTTCAGCTGGTCAAATCGTAGAGTTCCATGTGTGATTGAGTTTTAAGGCTTCAATTTTTGCCTCCATCGGTTCTACCTCTAATGGATCTTTTCTAGCACTTTCGTATGACAAAGGTTCATATGCAGCAGAGACATGTGAGAGGAAAGATGTATAAGTGTTTGAAAGAGTGAGATTTGTGTGAAGGTATGTCGATAAGTGGTCGGAGGTAGAGGATACCTGTACTGACGATGTGGTGGTAAAAGGTGTAAGAGGAGGAGTGGTAGCTGTGTAGGTGATGTGATCGTCAAGGTAGCAGGGATGAGATTTGGGGCGTGTGCTGATATGGATGGGCCGCTATGGTGGGTAATTATCAGGTAAGTTATTTAGAAGAGATTGAGGACTATCGTAACTTGATGGGGAAGGTGAGGTCATGGGTGTGTTGGAGCCGAGTAGGTTTGGGATATTTGGAGCCGCTACTGTTGTTGGGTTAGAGAGGTTGGGGGTGTGTGGGTCAAGCCTAAGGTTATCAGTATGTTGTGATGTCGCAGGATGAATGTATTCTTGCTGGTTAAAGTGAATAGGTACTGGGTGTAAGGGTGGGTTTGGGGATTGAGGTGTTGGTGGTAAGAATTTTGTTTCATGGAAGACAACATCTCTATTTATTATGATACGTTTTGATTGTAAGTCCTATAACTTGTATCCATGTTTATGAGACGTATACCCAAGAAAAATACATTTGATGGCTCTGGGTTCTAATTTTTCTTTGTAGGGTTTTGGATTCGTTGCATAACATATACACCCAAAGGTTTTCATGTGGTCGTATGTTAGGGGTTTATTGTATAATTTTTCATAGGGGGATATCCAGGATAGAATTTTGGTGGGTAGTTTATTTATGATATAGGTGGAGATTAAAAAGGCTACCCCCCAATAATTTTTTGAGTAATTTGGATTGATATAAAAGGGCTCAGGTCATTTGAAGTAAGTGTTTGTATTTTCATTCCACAACCTCATTTTGTTAAGGTGTGTAAACGTATGTTTTTTGGTGATTTATCCCTCTTGATGCAAAGTACTTGCAACATGAAACGTTTACGAACTCAGTACTATTATCGGTTTTTACTGCAAGGAATGTGGTAGAAAATTGCTTTTCAATCATGTTTATAAAATTGGTTAAGACACTTAAATTTTGGTCTTTTGTTTTGATCAAAACAGTCTATGTGGCCCGAGTAAAATCATCCACGAGGGTGACAAAGTATTCAAACCCATCTAAATTTGGTATGCTATATGGACCCCAGAGATCTATGTATAGTAATTCAAAAGGCTTTTAGGTTGTTATGGAATGAGATGCAAAAGGTTTTCTGGTTTGTTTGGAAAAGGGGCAAATATCACAAAAAGGTTTAGACTTGGAATGTTTTATGCTAGGAATATGCATAACTTTTCTCTTAGGTACATGTCTTAAATGTAGATGCCCATCATTGATTGCATTACAAGCTACATGATTGTTCAAATAGAAATGTAATAAGGGACCTTTTAGTGTTTTGGCCGGTAGGAAATGTTGTGATGTGAGTTTGTAAATTCCTACCTCCTCTTCGTAAATTGCCACCACATAATCAGTCCATGGGTCTTGCAAATTCAATTTATTAGAAACAAAGATGGCAACAAGGTTATTTTGGGATGCTAACTTATGCATAGATAACAAATTGTGATGGAATGTTGGTATATATAGGACGTTGTTGATAGTTACTTCTAAGTTTAAGTTTACACTTCCTACGAAGTTTACAGATTTTGTATTTCCATCAAGCATGGTTACAGAACCAAATAGGGGAGAAGGTTTATGTAAGAGTAGTGTTTTATGTCCGAACACATATGGGCAGATGCACCTGAATTTACTATAAATGAACCTATGTCATACGAAGTGTCATTTAATCCATTCAGAGATAGAGTTTTACCTGCAAAATTGCTAAAAGCAACATGATTGATTTTTGCGTTACCTTTACCTCTCATACACCTCATTAGTTCGTTTACTTGTTGAGTAAGCACATTGATATCTACCTCCTTCTCAGTTGATTCTGTATGTGTTGGTCCATTATCAATGGGTGTTTCCATCATAGCTGCAGCATGGTGACCCCTTTCTTTAGCCCTTTTTTTCTTTTAGCTCCTTGAAACCAATCTGGTATCCCATGTAGTTTGAGGCAGTTGTCGATGGTATGCCCCTTTTTGTGACAGTGTTTACAGTACTTGTCTTCCTTTCTTGAATTGAATTTCCTTTTGTTTTAGCTGCTTGGATTACCACTATCTTTGCCCTCAGCTCGTTTGTAATTTCCCTGCTTAGCCATCAACACCACATTCATTTGACCTTCTTCTCTATGATTCTGGGATATGAGTTTCTACCTTTCTATTGTTAGAATCATGGAATATGCTCTACTCACTAGTAGCAGTGGATCATTTCAACATAATCTATCCTACCACATGGCTGTACTCCTTTCTTAACCCCATCAGAAACTGAACAAGCCTTATATTATTCTCCACAGATCTGTTTTTATCATTTGCTTCATAGCCACATCTTACAAAAGGCATTAAACAGTTCAAATCATCCACATCCATTTTAGTTTCATAAAATATGCAGTCACAGTCCCATATCATTGTCTTAAATTTCCTATTTCTTGCATTAACTAATAAATATGTGGCCCATCACTCTCTCCGTACCTAGACTTCAATTCCTCCCATAAATCTTTAGCAGATGTAACTACTAAAAATGAATCAATTATTTCTTTGCTAATGGAGTTGAGGATCTAGGATGTTACCATTTTGTCTACAGTGTACCATTTTCGAAGGAGTGTTGGGTTGTTCTCTGGTTTAACGATGTCACCATTTACAAACCCCATCTTATCCTTAGCTCCTAATATGATGCTCATAGATCGAATCCATGATAAGTAGTTGTTTTTGTCAAGTAGTGAAGTCACCAAAACACACCCTGGGTTTTCGGACGTCGCGATAAGATAAGAATCAAGTTGAGCATCGTCCTCGTGTGTGTTGATATCACTGTCATTTTCATCGTTTTGTGACATGATGCGAGTAGTGTTAATGATGCAGGGATACTTTATGCTCTGATACCATGACAAAACACGTAAAAGTAACAGAGACAGGGAATGATGAGAGAGAAACTCTCGTTTTTCATATAAGTGAATGAGGAGACTGTACATGCTTTTTATACAAGTGAAAACAAAAAAAACAGAAAGGAATCGTAACTAACTATACAGGCTGTATATGATATCGGCGTGCTTGTCTGTTTTGTTGTTTTACTGTGTCAGTGTGGTGGTGAGAGCCTAGAGTCATTATTTTAGGTTTGGACGTTCCATCAAAATTAGATTATGAAAAAAACATAAATAAAAAAATTATTTTATGGTTTCCATAATTTTTGAAAACTGAAAGAATCTAAAACCAAAAACAGAAATTAAAAACTAAAAAAATAGTTTTTTTACTAAATTTGAAAACAAAAACATAAAACAAAAAATATAAGTGGAAACAAGCAGCCTAGTTTTTTCAAGTAACATTGGCATTAGACCTTATAATTCTCACATTATCATTATGGCAATGGTAGAAGTAAATAGGGGTCATTAAATTCAACAATTAGAAGAGACTATTAAGAGAGAAAATTGGTTCATAAATTCACAGTGAAGAGTTATTGGAGACTCAAACTCGATCAAATGGGTATGCTCTTAGTTAAGTAAGCTGAGCTTGCTACCCAACAAATTTTTGAAAGTGCATAGACCTATAAAACATCATGGACGATTATTAAAGATAAGTCAAGTACTTTAATGAGAACTCATAAAACTATCACTTCTGTGGTTTCTACTCAATTTAGTAAGATAGATTTTCTTGTAAATGAACACTGAATGTTAAGGGGTTAATGTACAAAATTAGGTATCTTTTTGCTTTATAATATACTCCTACTAAGTAGAAGTGAGACTTGTAACTATGATTATTAATGGCATGGCTTAGAAGTGACATCAATTGTATCAAAAATAGAGTAATTTAGGAATCATAAGTTAGGGAGAATTCTTATTTCCTTTGACTCAAAGGCTTAATGAGAATTTTTTTTCAAGATTTTGTAGTTGATTTTAGTGAATTAAAATATGTGAATTTTGTACAAGAATATTGAACCAACTTTGATTGGTACTCTAACATGTTCTATCTTCTTAAATCATTATTTAATGGGTTTCTTCCTTAAGGGACTAAAACCAAAAACGAAATTAATTAGTAAAGGTGTTAAGTCTTAAAATCTTGCATTTAGTAAAGATGTTGAATCTTAAAATCTTGCGTCAGACTTTTGTACTTACTAAGAGGAAAGAAAGTCGTACTTATTCCCCACTAAACAAATCAAATAGGCATATTATCCCACTTTATTGTGTGTCTTCACAAATGGGAGGTTCAGTTGCTACAATGAACAATCACTCTCATCCTAACATAAAGTGTGTAGTTAGTGCTCAAGGAGCTTCCACTGAGCTAACTTTTATTAAAAACACCGTTAAACATCATAAGATAGTAAATAATATATAAGTTTGTTTGAAAACGTTTAAGTGTCTTTGCTTTTAGCGCGATGAAATATCACCAAAACATATGTAAAAAGAAGTTGTTACAATTATAGATGGTAGAAGAGGAAGAAGAACCAATTTAAAAGTAAGATGAACAAAATTTAGAAGGAAGAGTAGGCACCATTTAATTGGAACTTGAAGCTAGCAATACCTAACATTTCTTGCAGATATATGTAAAATTAGAGAAAACTAAAGAGAATGTATTTTTTATTTTTAAAAATGATATATATGTACAAAGTTATACATAATCAACACTATTCCTAAATAAGGTAAAATATTAACTCCTAATTAAGGTAAAATAATAACTCTTAGTTATGATATAATAACTATTATTTACAATTGTATTTCCAACACCCTTTTGCCTAACTTGCCAAGTAAGTATTGAAGCTACAATCACCCAAGAGCTTTGGTGAAGATGTCCATTGGCTGGAACTGTGACCTCATATGCGATGTAACAATGGTTTTTACTTGAACATTGCTTTCTAACATAGTGATAATCAATCTCTATATGTTCGGTACATTTATGAAAAACTTGGTTATCTACTACATGGATAATCTCATGAGTTCACAATGAACCACACCTAAAGAAGCAAATAAAGAGTTCAACCATACCATCTCTTTGGTAGTGGTAGTCATCACCCTATACTGGGCTTCCATTGATGATGTAGATATAGTGCTTTGTTTCTTCGTCTTCTATGAGATTGGTGATTCGAACATCACAAAATCAGTAGTCATTGAGTGGTGTGAAATAGGAAAACTCTCCCAATTTGAGTCAGATAAAGCTCAGAATCATAAATCATTATCAACCTAAAGAAGAATGCCTTGATCTAGTTCCCTTTTAATATAACGTAGAACACAAAAAGTACTTCAAAATGCTCCTTATGTGATACTTGAGCAAATTGTGACAATATATGGACTATGCAAGAAATATCGAGCTTAGTGATTACGAGATAGATGAGATGCCCCATTAGCTACAAATAGGACAAATTGTTCGCTACTAATTCACCATTGGCTAAGCCTAAACGGTGACCCTACTCTATTGAAGTGTCTACCAGTTTACTTCCATGTAATTCTATTTTGGATAATATATCAAAAGCATAGTTCTGTTGACAAGAGAATGACCCCTTGGATGAGCTGGCCACTTTAATCCTCAAGAAAAACTTTAGTACCCCTAAATCTTTAATATTGAAGCACTCATGTAAGTACGACTTAAAAGTCAAACAAGTTACTATTTCATTCCCCCATTAAAATGATGTTATCCACATATACCAATAAACTAAAAATATGTTGCCTTTTTAAAAAGTAAATAGTGAATAATATTCTTGAGATTAAACAAAACCATAACTCTTTAGTGTTGTGGTCAACTTGGTGAATCAATTTTGAAAAGCCTGGTATAACCTATAAATTGACTTGCATAATCGACAAACTTTGTTTTCATGATTTGTCCTAAATCTAAAAGGAAGCTTTGTGTATACTTCCTTCTCCAAATAACCATGCAGGAATGCATTGTTAACATCCATTTGATGCAACTCCTAATGTCGTACAACTACTATAGATAAGAACCATGAGTTTGATAACTAATGCAAATGTTTTGTGAAGTCGAGACCTTCAATCTATATGAAACCTTTTGCCACTAATCGTGCCTTATATATCTCAGCTATCCCATCTAACTTGCACTTGATCTGAAATACCCACTAATAGTTAATCAATTTCTTTTCATTTGATAAATTCTCTAAAGACCATCCTTTATTCTCTTCAAGTGTGAGAATTTCTTGAGTCATTGCATCTTATCATTTGATGCTTTTCGTTACCTATGCATAGTCTTCTAATTGGATAATTGATGACTCATTTGTCATAGTCTACTCTCTATTTCTTAAGCTTTAGCAATCTCCTTGCGAGAATCACTCGCAATGCCTTTTAACACTAAATTTTCACTCTCAATTTTGTCTTATCTCTCATCACCCGTCTCTAACATATCAAAACTTTCCTAAAAAGAGTGATTAGTGTCCTAAATTTGAAGCTCAATATGTTCATCATTTTGAGCAAAAGGAAATATATTTTCATTAAATGAAACATCACAAGAATAGAAGAAATAACCCTTTTAGAGGTCATAAAGCCTCTAAACTTTCTTCCCATTTGAGTTTCATACAAAGATACATCACCTACTTTTAGGCCCAAATTTATCCTTTAGTCTCGGATTATTGTGTGATACCAAACACTTTAATATGTTTGTAGGACGACCTCACACTAAACAAAATTTTATAAGGTGATCATTCCTTTAAGTTAACTGATAGCTTGTCGTTAACTACCAAATAATAACTTATTAACTACCAAACTATGCAGTAAATGGTGAGCTAGGGTCAAACCACAGAGAGCTGGGATGTCAATGCTATTTCAAATGTTGTAACAAAAGAAAACAAAACACCTTGAAATGATGAAAACGAGACATCTAATATGTAATGAACGTAACCAAAAAGATAAGAACAAAACAAATTTAAAAAAGTCTAATAAAAATGGTAAAGAACTGGGCTGGAGATATCTTTGGGATTCCAAGATGTTCATTAATCCTTGAATCTAAATAAAACATACTCTCATCATGGTGTTATCCAATTGACTCGATTAAGCTATCGAACCCTTAATTTCTTTAAAATAGGAAAAACTAATAAGCTCTTGAAATGCCCCCGATCTCTACTATAACCTAGAATAGACTCTGTAAGTTCAATAGCGAAGATGCATTAGGTGCTAAGAAATAACTAACTTAGGCCACCTTCTCATAAGCTTGGAAGGTGTAACCTAAAGGTATGGGATCCTAGATTAGTTGATTAAGTATCCTGACAAATTTAACTAACCTATTACTACTTCTGGGAATCACTATGGATTATTACATATCACATGCTCAACCCTAGCCTTCAAATTAGAAAATTACCTAAAGGGTGATCAAGCCTATAAGCAATTCCTAGCAATTCCTAATTCACGACATTTATCTTAAGTCCCAAACCAACTTAGACCCACAAGCACCAATTTAAGACAAATTCAACTTCATTCTCACAATTTCCATCCCTTCATCCTTGTAGTACCTCCAAACCCCTAAGTAGTCTAGTCACACATGTTCATATCAAGCAAAATAGACATTAAATAAATAAAACTAATACTCACTTAAAACCAAGGCTGGAAATTATAAAGGAAGTAGTAAAAACCAAACTTCAAAACTAACTTAATAGAAATCAAAACTCTTTATGCTAACAAATAACTATTCATAACTCAAATTACAAAATCCGAACTAATTGCATTAAAATGAAAATTCCAGCACACATAACTTGCACAAAAACCCAAATTGAGAACAATTAATCAAAAGGATCATAAATAAGCAAAAACCGTAACATAAACCTTTAAACATTCAAATACCTAATAATTCAGATTAAAAAAATGCATAAATAAACCTAAACAATCAAGATTAAAAATAGAAAGTTGCAGAAATAAACATCCATTGATATATCACAAAAGTTCATTACAAAATTCATGAGTTTCAACTATAAAACCTATCAAACATTCATTCTAATTATTCTAGCAAATGTAAAAAATTGATTAACACTAAGAAAGCTCTAAAATAATGGAATGAATAGATTAAGACATATGAAAATAAAGCATTGAAAATGAAATAAACTAGCTAGGCATAAAGAAAATAACAAAAACTTCTCTGCTCCTTCCTTCTCTCTTCTTCTTCTCTCTTCTTGAAGTTTTCCAAAAGTGGCAGATTGTGTAGCCTCCCTCTAGTTCCTCTCTTTCTTTATGTAGTATGTTCCATTTAGGGTAAGACCTAGGATTTTCCTATACCTTAAAAATCCATAAAGCCCCTCAAAAACTTAAGTTTGAAAGGATGTCCATACTTGTTCGTACGCAGGCCACGATCGGGGCTAGTTTATTTGCTATTTGTCACTTGACCCTAGTTTATTTCTTGGGTCTTCTCCGATTCTCCTCCAAATGCCCTTGATGGTTTCTCCTCCATGGATGGCTCTCCAAACTTTGTCAAACTTCTTCCTTTTAGCATATATTTGTGTTCACTCCTTTAATTTATATGTAAATATAAGATGACTGCAAATTGAGTATTTAAACACAACAATAAGATTGAAATGACATTAAAATGCATAAGAAAATATAAGATGATTCAATCCTATCAAATTCCCCCACACTTGAACTATTTTTTGTCCTCAAGGAATTTAAAAATAACCAAGATATTCTGTCTATTTGTTTTTAAAGAAGATCGAGTATATTCAATCCTTCAAACTTTGATAAACTCAAGTATCAAGCTATTACATAAATCATAATTTTTGCATCAATGCACGTAAACAAAGTCAAAGGTAGACACCATTGATCAAAGGTAAAATAAAACTAAGATGGATTTTCCTCACGATGTTCACTCATTTCACTCAAGTGTGTAAGGTCCGTGTTTCACTCAATACTTCCTCTAAGAGACTGCATTACCATAGGCTTATAAATTCACCAATTCTCTACCACATAGATTACATGTTATCATAGATCAAAAAGGGCTTTTACTAAGTGTTGTAATAGGGTTTGGTTTAAGGCAAGGTAAAAAGGTCAAAGGGTAACTCACAAGTATTAACAAAGTACTAAGTAAGAAGGGACAACTAAAGACAAATTCTGAGACAGGCATACAAATACTACGAACTACAACTACTTATCACTAACTAATGCTACTACATTTCCTTCAACAGTAGAAACAAAGACGATTTTAATCAAGAACGCCAAAAACAAAGATGCTTTTCTTTTTCTTTTCTTTCTCTTATTTTTGAATAACATTAAAATAATAAGGAATTAATAGCAGCACAGGTCAGTAAAACATGAGTAGAATTTCTTCTCAAATCATCTCAGAATCGAATACAAAATAAAAATCCCTAAATTATATACATCAAATGCTCACTCATTACTTCATTAAACTTGTGACACTCATTACTTCATTAAACTTGTGACAGGGTAAGGCTAACGGTTTTTTTCAGGTTTCAATTTAAGGTGATTAATTTAGAAACAAATAAGGTTAAAGGCTCAAAAGGGTTGGTAAGGGGAAAAGAGTTGGTGGGTCATTTAAGCTAAGGTTTCAAAACAAAGAAGACCTTTATCATTTCCATAAAGCATGCATCTCGTAGTTTCAAACTGGTTTAATGCAAGTTCTGAAGGTAATCTTCGTAGGGGAGAATCACGCATAACAAAGAAACATAATGACTATGAATTGCAGTCATATAAGCTCAAAACCTTGCATGTGTTTATATGAAAATCCATTAAAATTTCATACATTACCTAATCACTTAAGTATCAAATTATTGACTGAGTTTATGCAACTAACTACTTCAATCCATATGATTCACCTTCCACTCAAGCTAACTAATTCAAATTCAAGTACACAACTTAATTCTTAGTCTAACTACTATGAAAAAATGACATGGTTCAACATTTATCACAGTTCAAGTGCAAAAATGCAAAAAATTTAAATTGGCCCCACCCCCTCACTTAAATGGGACATTGTCCCTAATGTCCTAAAATCAATAAAAACATAAGGGGATGAGAACAGAAGGACTCCCCTAAATCAAGAGGGCTCAGTGACTTGAATATAGAAATTACAACTCTGATCTTGCATTCCTAAAAGCAAAACAAACAAAAAGCAAACAAGGTACTTAAATGAAAGCAAACTGAAACAATATAGAACTAAAATGAAAAGATAAGGTTGGGGTGCCTCCCAACAAATGCTTGGTTAAGGTCACAAACTCGACCCTTGTCAATGGATATTAATTAATGTATGTTGGAGCTTTAAGCTCCATCACCTGCATGTTGTAAAACTAAAATCCCTCAAAGTAAGGCTTGAGATGATGTCCATTGACTTTAAACTCTTTCCCTGTCTTAGCACTTCTAATCTCCATTGCTCCATGGGGACATACCTAGGTAACCTTAAAAGGACCTATCCATCAGGAGTGTAACTTACCTAGAAAGAGTTTGAGGAGTGAATGATAAAAATCACTTTTCATCCCACCACAAATGTCTTCCTAGGGATGTTACGATCATGGATTGTCTTAGTCTTCTCCTTATAAATCTGGGCATTCTTGAACGCTTCATGTTGCAACTTTTTGAGCTCTTGCAACTGTAATCGTCTGTAGGCACCAACAACTTTTGACTCCATGTTACACTTCTTAATTGGCCAATAAGCCTTATGTTGTAGCTCTATTAGAAGGTGGCATGGCTTCCCAAAAACAACCCTGAATGGTGACATCCCTATTGAAGTCTTGTATGCAATCTTGTATGCTTATGAGATGTCATTGAGGCGTAAATTCCAATCCTTCCTAGTGGGATTCACCGTCTTCTTTAAGGTGGTCTTAGTCTCTCGGTTGGACACCTCAGCCTAACCACTCATATAAGGGTGATAAGCGGTTGAGATTTGATGCATCATTTTATATTTCTTTAGGAGGTCCTCGATTGTCCAGTTGCAAAAGTGAGTCCCCTTGTCGCTAATGATGGCTGGTGGAACTCCAAACCTGGCGAAAATGTTAGACTTTAAGAAATCTACAACCATTAGAGAATCGTCAGTTCGGGTGGCTTTTACTTCCACCCATTTTGACACATAATCAACTGTAAGAAAAATATATTGAAATCTAAACGAGGAGGAAAGGGACCCATGAAGTCTATACCCTAAACATATAAAATCTCACAAATTAATATGGGTGTTTGAGGCATTTCCCCATGGGAATCTAACGTACCTGTGCACTGACAGTTGTCTTAAGTCCCACAGAAATCATATGCATCTTGAAATAAAGATGGCCAGTAAAACTCACATTTTAGAACCTTGCGGGCTATTTGCTTTACGCCAAAATAACTTCCACATGCATAAGAGTGACAAAATGTCAAAATAGAAAGAAATTCACTATTAGGCACACACCCTCTGATGACTTGATCCACACAAAATCACCACAGGTAAGGATCATCCCATGCATAAAACTTTACTTGGCTCTTCATCCTTTCCTTTTGTGCCTTAGTGAAATCTGTAGGAAATTTATGAGAAACCAAGAAATTCACTATATCAGTGTGCCAGGGAGTTGTTGATTGTACTGCATATAGCTGGTCATCTGGAAAATCATCATTGATAGGGCCCGTGTCAACACCATGCTCTACTAAATGACTTAAATGATCTACTACTCCATTCTCCGAGTTCACTAGTAGGTACTACAAAGATACTTGATCAGAATAAACAATAATCTTAGTACCCAATAAATAAGACTTAAACTTATCCAAAGTAAAAACTACTACAAAAAGCTCTTTTTCTATAGTGGTGTAATTTGCTTGGGCATAATTTAAGGTCTTCGAGGCATAATAAATAGCATGAGGGATCCGCCACACTCTCTGACCCAAAACTACTCCAATGGTATGGTTGGAGACATCATGCATAAGCTCAAATGGAAAACTCGAATCAAGAGGTTATAAGATGGGTGTGGTAACTAACTTCTCCTTTAGAGCATCAAACACCTTCTTACACTGCTCATAAAAAACAAACTCTTTTTCCTTTTGAAGTAACTTACACAATGGTTGTGAAACCTTGAAAAATTCCTGAATGAACCAGCGATAAAACCTTACATGGCCAAGAAAGATCAAACTTACCGTACAGAAGTAGGGTAAGGCAAAGAAGAAACAAGGTCTATCTTGGCTCTTTCAACCTCAATACCCTTAGTAGAAACCATATGTCCTAAAACTATCCCTTGTTGCACCATAAAATAACGCTTTTCATAATTAAGAGCTAGATTAGTTTCAAGACATTGTTTAAGTACCAGAATGAGGTGTGGTGTTTTGAAAGTTATCCTGTAAGCCCATAAGGTGTCATCTAGCTTCAAAGCCCAATCCTTTATTGAAATTCTCATTAACTTCTCCAAAATCTTCTTCAACTCTCTGTTCACCACCTCCACTTGGCCACTGGTTTGGGGATGATAAAGGTAGCCACTCGATGATGAATGTTGTATCTTTTCAGAAGAGCTTCAAATGGTTTGTTGCAAAAATGACTCCCTAAATCACTTATGATCTCTCTCGGCACCCTAAATCTAGTAAAAATCTTCTTGATGAACTTTTGAACCACCTTGCCATCATTAGTTGGAGTAACTACTGCCTCAACCCACCTGGAAATATAATCAACCACAACCAATATGTAAGTGTTACCTCAGGAGGATGGGAACGGTCCCATGAAGTCCAAGCCCCACACATCGAATATATCCACCTCCATGATGTTTAAAAGCAACATCTCATTCCTCTTCGATATGTTGCCCACTCTTTGACACCTATCACAATTCAGCATGAAATCTCGAGCATCCTTGAACAAGGTTGGCCAATAGAATCCACACTTTAAGATCTGATCAGCAGTCTTGTTAGCTCCATAATGCCATGCATAAAATGAGATATGACATTGCATCAAAATTTCACGCATTTCGTCTTAAAGGACACACCTGCGAATCACACTATCAGTACATATCTTATAAAGTATAGGTTCATCGTAAATATAACGAGGACATTGAAATAAGAAGCGCTTCCTTTGTTGATATGAGATATTAGAAAGAAGAATACTACCTAAAAGGTAGTTTACAATATCTACAAACCAAGGACGAAAAGGATTATCTACCATCATTAAAGCCTCATTAGGAATGCTCTCCTCGATTTTTGCTTCTTCTTTATGGTACCCCTTTCAAGTCGTGATAAGTGGTCTGCTACAATATTGTATACTCCCTTCTTATCTTTAATCTCAATGTTGAATTCTTGGAGCAGGAGTACTTATCAGATGAACCTAGCTTTGGCATCCTTCTTAGCAAAAAGATAACGTAACGCTGCATGGTTTGTAAAATCAATAACTTGTAAGCCCAAAAGATAAGAATGAAAATTTTCACATACAAATACCACTACAAGCAATTCCTTCTCAATAGTGATGTAGTTCAGTTGTGCTCCTGTCAAGGTCTTGCTTGTGTAATAGATAACATGCAACCTCTTCTCCTTTTTCTGGCCAAATACACAACCAATAGCATGGTCACTTACATCACACATAATCTCGAAGGGAAGAGACCAATCTGGCGACATCAAAATGCGTGTTGTTGTAAGTGCCTTCTTTAACCTGCTAAAAGAATCCAAATAATTATCATCAAACACAAAAGGCACATCTTTAACTAATAAATGAGTCAAGGGTTTAACAATAAGAAAAAATATTTGATGAACTGTCTGTAAAACCTTGTATGACGAAGGAAAGTTTGGATGCCCTTAATGTTGATGGGAGGTGGTAGCTTTTCAATCACTTCGGTCTTAGCGCGATCCACTTCAATCCCCTTATATGAGATCTTATGGTTTAATACAATTCCCTCTTTGACCATGAAATGACACTTCTCCCAGTTTAAGACTAGATGAGACTCCTCACATGTTTGAAACAATATGTCTAAATTAAACAAGCAATGATCAAAAGAATCTCGAAGTTCTCATTCATGTCTGTAAATATGGCCGTCATGCACCTTTGAAATTTGGCAGGTGAATTGCATAAACCAAAAGGCATCCTTTGATAAGAGAAAGTCCTATAAGGACAAATGAAAGTAGTCTTCTCTTGATCTTCCGGATATATAAACATTTAATTGTACCTTGAATATCCATTAAGAAAATAATAAAAAGAATGACCATCCACCCTCTCAATCATTTGGTCCACAAAAGGTAAAGGAAATTGGTTTTTCTTGGTAACCAAATTGAGCTTCCGATAATCAATACACACTATCCATCCTATGATGGTCCTAGTAGAAATCTTTTCACTATGTTCATTCTTTATACTTTTTAAGCACACACTGCACTGGACTCACCCACTCACTATCTGAAATGAGGTAAATAATCCTTGCATCCAAAAGCTTCACTACCTCCTTCTTCACAACCTCTTGCATGTTTGGATTTAACCTTTTATGTCTTTCCTTCACACATTTACATCCTTCTTCTAGGTTAACCTATGCATCACCATATTGGGGCTAATCCCCCTAATATCATAAATTTGTCACCTCATGGCTCTCACCCTCTTTTTAATGGTCTCCACCACTTTCTATTCTTGCTCAAATTCTAATTGGTTAGAGATAATGATGGGTAGAGTATGGTTCTTACCTAAAATGGTGTATTTAAAATGGGAAGGTAAAGGTTTAAGCTCTAAAAAGGGGGGCTTAACAATGGAAGGTGGTGTGGGTGTATCTGTTCTCTCCAGCTTCTCTAGATCAATTTCCTCACATAATTCCTCTTCTTTCACACTCTCATCCTTGTGCACTTCATTAACTTTATCAACTTCCTCTTCAACATCCTTCACACACTCATCCACAACATCAATTTTCATACATACATTACCATCCATCAGTTTCTTCAAAGATTTTGACATATTAAATTAAAGATGTTCATTAAGAATTCTTAACACAAGTTTTCCTTCATGCACATCAACTAATGCCTTACTACTATTCATAAAGGCCTACCTAAAATCTGTGGACAATTTCTATCAGCTTCAAAATCTAAAACAACAAAATCAACAGAATAATAAATTTGTCCACTTTTACCAACACATTTTTTTCAACTCCAAATGGCTCTTGATGGATTGATCAGCAAGTTAAATTAGCATGGATGCGGCTTGATCTCTCCTAGTCCCAATTTCCTGAAAACAGACAAAGGTATCAAGTTAATACTTGCACCTAAATCACATAAACATTTAGAAAATTCAAAATTGCTAACAATACATGGAATAGTAAAACTCCCTGGATCTTGTAGTTTTGAAGGCATTTGGATTGATATGATCGAACTATAATTTTCTGTCAAAGTTATCGTCTGATTGTCTTCCCAAGTGCATTTTTGTGTGAGTATGTCCTTAAGAAACTTTGCATACTTGGGCATGCACTCCAAGGCTTCCACCATTGACAAGTTAATTTAAAGCTTCTTCAGTTTCCCCAAAAACTTGGAAAACTGAGTGTCCACCTGATGTTGCCTCACCCTTTGTGGATACGAAAATTTGGGTTTGTAGGGTGGTGGTGGTACTCAAAGCCTTTCTGCTTCTTTCTCTTCTTCTATCTCCTTACCTTTCCCTTTTTTTTAGCTATCCTTTTGCACACTTGGTTCCTCCACCTGCTTAGCACTTCAAAGTGTAATAGCCTCGAGTTGTTCCATTAGGTTAGCCTTAGTATTGTTTGGTAGGCTACCTACACTTCTAAAAGATAAAGCATTAGCAAGTTGGCCTACCTAAACCTCCAAATTATAGATGGATGAGGCAGGCTTCTTCACAATCTGATTAAACTTTGCCTCTGTCCTCTTTTGACTTTCCTCCTAGTTCGAAAACATTCTCTTTTGGTTCGCTTCTTGAATTGCCAATTTGGACCCCCAAACATCCATTAACTTGTCCATTTTGCTCTCCGTAAATCCAAGTCGGTCTTGTTGAAATCCAGGAGGTCCTTGCAGTCTTACTTGGCCACCTATATTGTTAGTACTCCAAGAGAAATTTGGGTGGTTTTTACAACCCAGATTGTAAGTATTAGAGTAAGGATTATTACCTCTTTGTGGTTGGCCCAAGTAATTTACCTGTTTTATACCATTAGCTCCCAATAAGAAACATTCAGTTATTCCATAGTTGTTTTTCCCATATAACTCACACTGTAATTGCATAGCTTTGGCCGTAGATGAAGATGCTCCTTGCATGTTGCTGAACTACTTGGTGAGGCCTATGATCTGTGCCTATAAAGTTGTAACAGACTCACTTGGGATCATACCTTTTCGCTCCTTTTGCCCCTGTATACTCCTCTCACTTAACCACACATAACCATTGCTCGTCAATTCTTCCAAAACTTCATGAGCTGCATCAATAGTTTTTCTCATCAAAGAACCCTCAGCAACTGCATCTATGGTTCCTCTTGTGCTCTGATTTACACCATTGTAGAATGTTTGTAATAGGAACTCCCTCGAAAGGTTATGGTGGGGGTAGCTTCTTTGTAATTCTTTAAACTTCTCCCAGGCTTTATATAAAGACTCCCCATCACTTTGTTGAAAATTTATGATTTCCTTTACGATTCTTATGTTCTTGGTCAAGGGGAAGTATTTAGCAAGGAATGTTTAGGCTAGCTATTCCCAAGTAGTGATCTGCCCTGAACTGAGTGAGTTATACCACACCTTTGCCTAATCTCTTAAAGTGAAAGAAAACAATCACAACTTCACAACATCGTAAGACATCCCATTAAATCGGAGGGTTTGGTAGATCTCTAAAAGATTGGCAAGATGGGCGTTGGGATCTTCGTTGGATAGCCCATAAAATTGTACACTATTTTAAAGTATGTTAAGGAGTACCGACTTGATCTCAAAATTACTAGCTTGAATCACTGGCCTTGCAACTCCTTGACGATTGAAACCTAGCCTCGTAAAGTCCATCAATGTTTTCTCAGCTCCTCCTTGCCCTCTTTTTTCTTCCATATTTCTTTATATATTATCTTGGTGCTTTGCTTCTCTTAACTCTCGTTCGTGCCTTGTGATATCAAATAACTCTTCGTCACTAAATTCAGTTGATCTTTGCGTGTTCCTTGTCTTCATGCACCTACAAATACACAACGAAAAGTATAAAAAAACTCTTAAATCAAAGTAACCTAAACTAAACAAGATGTTAAACAAACAATCCTCGACAACGTCACCAAAAACTTGTTGATTGAAAATAGATCACTAGTTTTATGCTCAAAACTGCAAGTATACGTTCGTGACTTATAGGCATCACTTAATTTAGATTGATCTTTATTTAAGAACCAATTTTTTTATGGAAAAAAACTAGAAAATTAAATTAAATTAAATAACTAATAATCCACAAATGATAATGCAAACATACAGAAACTTGGAATTCAAGATTTTAACAATCAGAGATCACGTTTTCCCTATCTTATCTCCCTCCTATTTTGTTAATTGAATTGTGCATCACCTAATATGTCCTAATGTATTAACTACCTTCTCTCAAGGTATAATTAATTGTCCCTAGCCAAATTAAATAGAGATGATTAAGCAATCTCTCAATCTATAAAATCAATCCACCAATTTAACTAGTTATTAAGTTATCCTATGAGTGTCAACTAATTAGCGAAGATCTCTCTAACTAATCAATTAACTTGATGAATGTAAGTCTATAGAGTGTCAATTCTCATTGTACGACCCTACACAAATTACCCAACTTAATCTCTCAATATATTGTAAGGTATAAGTATGTAATTCATTCAAATCAATAAAATAGGAGTTCGACAAGAAGTTTAAAACTAATCTTTATAAATAAATTAGACAGTCGTGATGTCAATAATATACCCAACAATCAAATAATCCATCATACAAATGTTAGAAGAGAAAAAATGAAGAAAAAATGAATCAAACTCCTCTTCTTTGTCCGAATCTGGAAAATCCGATGTTGGTATGCTCTTTGCTCAATTGTGAATGAAAAACCTTGATTCTCTACCTCCTCTAACCTTGTGCTTTTACTCAAGGAGGCAAGTCTCCACCAATGCTCTCTTAATATATGGGGTATGTCCTTATATAGTCAAAAAAACCTAAAAATAAGTCAAACCCACGTGTATCTTCAGGCTAGACATTCCACAATAGTGGGAATTGACATGAATCCCACAATCGTGGGTTCTTGTATTATAAATCCTCCACTTCTGTTCTCCTCTCCTGGTCTCTAGTTCAATCATAAAGGTGATCACTCTCCATTCCTACATCAAAATGATCAATTATTATCCTAAATCAATATCAAACATAAAACATTAACCATGAAGATCAAACTAAACAAAAAAATACAAAATAAATCCTAAAACATAACAATAATAACCTATTATGTAAGAAACACATGTCAAATACTTAAAAAAACACACACTAATGCACAATTATTAGTAACGGCTTCAACTCGACTTCTGATGCCTGCATAATAGAAGGTAGCGATCAATTAGTACTAACGGAAAATTCTAAAAAAATAAGGAACATATCTGCTAAAAGTACTTGTCTCAAGTGCCTAAATTGCTTCCTTTAGGTCCTCTCCCAACTCAAACTTGCTTTGCCAATATCCAGACATCTTTTGTTCATGCGAGGTAGTTAAAGCTATTTCCAAAGGGTCACCTGTAGAAAGAAGAGACCACTGCTCCATCAAAGAGTCAAGAATATCTACATACCTTGGTGATCGAATCATAATCTGATGGATAACACATGGAATAAAAGTTATTGAACCGAATGACCTTGCCATCGAATTCCATAGTCAACACCCTACTGTGTACATCGATTTTTGTCTGATATGTCTTTAAGAATGGCCTTGCTAAGAAAATTATTAAAGGGCTCGAAAAGGACTCATCCTACATATCTAACATATAAAAATCTGCAGGGAAAACAAGCTCATTAACCTGCACTAAAACATCCTCAATAACCCCTCAGGGTATGTGTTACATCTATCAGCTAATTGAATGATAACACAGGTATCCTTTAATGAACCAAGATTAAGAGCTTTAAAAATAAACAAAGGCATAACATTTATCGAAGCTCCTAAATCTAACATATATATCTCATGCCTCATATTACCGATCTTACAAGGAATGACAAAAATACCTGGATCCTTACACTTAGGGGGTAGCTTCCTTTGTAAGACTACTAACATATTGCCCCCACACTAATCTTCTCACTCCCCTTAACTCCTGCTTATTGGTGCATAGCTCCTTCAAAAATTTAGCATATCGCAGAACTTGCTTAATTGCTTCCAAAAGAGGGATATTTACTTCCACCTTACAAAAGTCCTCCAATGTTTCCTTTTTGGCTTCCTGTTGCTTATTCTTTGCTAACTTGCTTGGAAATGGAACAAAAGGTAAATTATTGACAATAGGGTGTGAAGTACTTACCTGAGGATGGTGATCCTCCTCCTTCTTTGTTAGCTCAGTTTCTTCTTTTTCTTCTTTCTCCTTCCCCTTCCTTGGCCCTTGCACCTCCTTGCCACTTCTCAAGGTGATGACGCAAGTGTCTTCTCTTAGTTTCCTTTCAAGTTAACTAGGCATCCTTGTGGAACTCTAGGCCTGCAACTTCCCCATAGCATCAGTTAACTGACTGACCTAATTTTCCAAATTTTTCATACCACTCCTCACTTCCTGCTGAAATTGAAGAGTGTAAGATGCTAAGCTCTTAACAATTTCCTTTAAGGACATAACTCCCACTTATTATTGTTGTGGTGGTTGTGGAGATGGTGGCCTTAGCTGAAACTTTGGTTGATTCTACTAGAAACATGGTGATGTATAAAATCCTTATTATTGCTGATAATTGGGTTAGCGTGCATTAGAATTGCCCCCTTATTATGGTTTCCTATACTTGAAGTTGGGATAATCCTTCCACCTTAGATTGTAAGTGGGGGAAGAAGGGTGATACCTCCTCTGTTGTCCTTAGAACCCTCCAACTGCATTGACGTGTTATTTATCCTGCAAAGAAGGGTATGTATTTGTACGATGGTCAGCTAACGTATAAATACCACATACCTTGGTAAACCCCTTTCCTATCACTGCTTGCTACACTAAGGACGTCAAATTTGTAACTTGCTGCTCTAACTTCCAGTCTAAAGGAAGCAACCCTTCATATAAATATTGAATTAATAAATGGTCACTTATTTGATGGTTTGGATAGCTATTGCAGAGCTTCTTGAAATGCTCCCAATATTGATGCAAAGACTCCTTTATGTCTTTTTGAATGCCACAGATTTACTTCCTGATGTTAATGGATTTTAAGGTAGGGAAAGTACCTCTCTAAAAAAGCCTTCTGCATTTGATCCCATGTGTTGATCGATCTGGCGGGCAAGTCATACAACCATTCCTTGGTTGCATCTGCTAAGGCAAAGGGAATTGTCTTTAGCTTGAATTGCTTCACTGAGACTCCCACTATCTTCATACCTAAGCATGCGATATTGGGATCGGTGATGTAGCCTGATCCTAGTGAGCTAGTGTCATAAAAACCTTTAAAAGTAAGCAATGCACATATCAGTCCAGGTTTAATTTAAACTTCTAGCTCATTATCTCGATAATTGATATAAAGCATATTAGAGTTGAAAGAAGGAGCTACAAGTGTCTTTAAGTTGCGCTGATGAGGTTCCATAATCTCCTCTGTTTCGTCTGAACTCTTGTCGACTTCTTATTCAAAGGATAAGGAACGACCACTCTTGGGAAGATTTGTATGGATTCCTCGCTCTCTCTAATGAAATCTGGTATGATTTGCAATAGGAGAAAAAGAGAAAGGGTTAAGTAGAGAAAATAACAAACTTCTATTTTCCTTAGCAAATTTACATAAACGAATGTGTTTTAAGGAACTATGGGACATGCAAATCGATGAAAGAATGAAAAAGATCAATAAAAACAAAAATAAAAACAACATAAGAAACAACCACTAAGACGCGCCAACTACTAGGCAACGACGCCAAATATTTGATAACCTGTCACTAACTACCAAATAAAAAATTTCTAACTACCAAACTATGCAGTAAATGGTAAGCTAGGGTCGAACCACAGAGAGCTAGGATGTAAATGCTATTTCAAATATTGTAACAAAAGAAAACAAAACACCTTGAAATGATGAAGACGAGATAGCTAATATGCAACTAAAAAGCAAGCATAAAAAAAATTTTAAAAAGTCTAATAACGATGGTAAAGAAGTGGGCTGGAGATATCTTTAGGATTTCGGGATGTTCATTGATCCTTAAATATAAATAAAATGTACTCTCATCATGGTGTTAGCCTATGGACTCGATTAAGCTCTCAAACCCTTAATTTCTCTAAAATAGGCAAAACTAATAAGCTCTAGAAATGCCCCCGATGTCCACTATAACCTAGAATAGGATCTTTAAGTACAATAGAGAATATAAATTAGGTACTAAAAAACATCTAACTTAGGCCACCTACTTGTAAGCTCGGGCGATGTAACCTAAAGGTATAGGATCCTAGATTAGTTGATTAAGTATCCAGACAAATTTAACTAACCTATTGCTACTTCTGGGAATCACTATGGATTATTACATATAACACGCTCAACCTTAGCCTTCAAATTAGAAAATTACCGAAAGGGTGATCAAGCCTATAAGCAATTCCTAATTCATGACATTTATTCTAAATCTTAAACCTACAAGCACCAATAAGACAAATTCAACTTCATTCTCCCAATTTCCATCCCTCCGTCCTTCTAATACCTCTAAACCCCTAAGTAGTCTAGCCACACATGTTCATATCCAGCAAAATAGAAATTAAATAAACAAAACTTATACTTACCCAAACAAAACCAAATAGTGAAAACCAAACTTCAACACTAACTTAATAGAAATCAAAACCCTTTATGCTAACAAATAACTAATCATAACTTAAATTGCAAAATCCGAACTAATTACGTCAAATGAAAATTCCAGCACACATAACTTGCATAAAAACCCAAATTAATTAAGCATAAATCTAAGAACATGCGTAGTTCCTAGCTATTAAGCACAAATTAATCAAAAGCATCACAAATAAGCAAAAATCCATTACATAAACCATTAAACATTCAAATACCCAATAAATTCAGATCTACAAAAACACATAAATATCAAATAACCAAGATTAAAACTAGAAAGTTGTGGAAATAAAAATCCATTGATATATCACAAAAGTTCATTACAAAATTCATAAGTTTCAACTATAAAATCTATCAAATGTTCATTTTAAACATTATAACACATGTAAAAACGTGATTAACACTAAGAAATATCTAAACTAATGGAATGAATAGATTAAGACATATGAAAATAAAGTATTGAAAATGAAATAAACTAGCTAAGCATAAAGAAAATAACAAAAACTTCTTTGCTCCTTCCTTCTCTCTTCTTGAAGTTTTCCAAAAGTAGCAAATTGAGTAGCCTATCTCTAGGTTCTCCTCTCTTTCTTTATGTAGTATGCTTCATTTAGGGTAAAACCTAAGATTTTCCTCTGCCTCAAAAGTCCAAAAAGCCCCTTAAAAACTTAAGTTAGGAAGGTTGTCTGCATCTGTCCATATGCAGGCCACGATCATGGCCTTTAGTGTATGATCATGGCCAGTTTATCTGCTTTTTGTCATGATGGTGGCTAACTCCCCATGATTGTGTCCCTGTGCTCAAGCTTTTGTCACGATCGTGGCATATTTTCCATGATCGTGGCCTTGGGTTATTTTTTGGGTCTTCTCCGATTCTCCTCTGAATGCCCTTGATGGTTCCTCCTCTATGGATGGCTCTCCAAACTTTGTGAAACTTCTTCCTTTTAGTATATATTTGTGTTCTCTCCTTTAATCTATATGTAAACATAATATGAACATAAATTGAGTATTTAAACATAACAATAGGATTGAAAAGACATTGAAATACATAAGAAAATATAAGATGATTCAATCCTATCATTAATTATCGTCATTCTATTTATTAGATTAACCATAGTCAAAACACATTTTCCCAAAAATCAATAGGTAAAGTAGTTTGAAATTATAACACCCTTGCTACCTCTAAAATATTCCAATGTTTATGTTATAATCTCCCATTTTGTTATGGTGTACTTATGTAACTAGTTTCATGAATAATACCATTTTCTCTATGGAATTCTTATCTCGAATCAAAATCCATCCTATTATTACTTCATATGTGCTTAATATTCTTTCCAAATTATGTTTTGAATAATTTACAAAAATATACTAGGTATTTACTGGACTCATTTTTATCTTTCAATGAATAAACCTAAATTATATGACTATGATCATTTACAATATTAATAAAATGGTGTGCACGATAATATGACACTTTATGATAAGGCTCCTATAAATCAAAGTGTATAAGTCAAAGTAACTTGCAACATTGTTATTACTTAATAGGAAAGGAGAACAAGTTTGTTTGGAAATAAGCATCATAGATATTCTTGTTCTTAAAATCTATCGTAATAATATCAAGAATAAAAGATAAGTGTTAATTAACTGATGTATAAGACTTTGATGCTAAACTATGAAGGAGTCCACTTTCTCTATCATCATAGTCGAATGTAACCTCATAGACTTGAAATAGTAGACCCCACTGAAGCTTACCCACTCTAATTAACATCCTCAAGGAATGGTCCTATATCACACAAAGCTTATCAGTGAACAAAACCTGATAATTTAACAAGTAGTCAATTGACATATGGAAATAAAATTACAAGTCAAACTAGGCACATAAAAGATATTAATTAAATTCTTCTCTTAACATCTTGGCCCCATTGACCAAAATTACTAGTAGAGGTGCTACTTCTTTAACATCGCACATTAAATCCTAATAACTTATCATATGATTGGATCTTCTGTTGTCCAATATGTTAGGTCGCGTATGGCCCGAGTATTCACAATACGCTACAGAAGAGACCATAACTCAACACGATGTATAACCGAAAACATATAGGATGCGCAAAAATACCTTTTTTGACACAGATTGGTAGTTGTTTTTCGGATTTGTAAACACTTCTACACGCGAATGTCCTCTACCGGTATCCACACGAGTATGCACGATCTGGAATGCGGCTATCGTGTGCTAGCACGTCCTGAAACTCTTTCTGAATGTCACATGCACTTCTCTCGGATGGTGGCTAGGGTTTTGTATTACAATGGTGTCTCTTTCTTATGAGACCTAAGTTTCTCTATTTATAGAGAAAACCTAATCCCATTAAAGCCCAATAAGTTTCG
>JANQBM010081393.1:0-27680 GCA_025594535.1 Erythroxylum domingense | reverse complement strand
TTTGATCCTATTTCGTCCCTAAGGTGTTGAAAACCATCTGTAAACAATTATAAAGCAATTCCATTAAATTCGGATAAGAATTTCCACCCCTTAACAATAATTACATCCAAAATAAGTGCAATTTAATGACTTAACAATTATAATTTGCTGTATGGAAGATTATCTTTTGATGGTTTTAGGTTTTCAGGTTAAAGAACGCTCACACATAATTCATAATTGCCCCTATTACTTTCCTATCTATAATATTATTAACTGTCGATCCCATCTCAATGAAGCAAATAATTTTGTTCAATTGTGTGAATAGTTGTCATTTTCACGAGAAACAAAAATTTAGAAGTGAGAGAACTTTGATGACGAAAGTGTGAGAGACATATTCTAGGTGGAATGGTGGTAATTTAAAGGGAACTAAATAGAATTCGCACGACTTGGATTGTAAACACTATGTACCAATTAGGGTTTCCAGTTTAGTTATTTTATATGATATTTGTTTTGGATGTTTAATTGTGTGTATATTAATTGTTTTCATCGTTCAATTTCTTAATTTTTTGGAATAATTGCATTATCCCCAAATCAAGGTTATAGTAAATTAGAGTTATTTTTAATAAAGTAAATATAATTGCGGGTTTTCATATTAAATGTGGTTGAATGACATGATACACGATATATAGTTATAATTGAATGTAGATGTATGACTTATGGTATTATGGAAAAACCATTATAGATTCAAGTGTTGCGAAAACACTGGTTAATTTCCACCAGTAATAATAAATTCACCTTTAACATTAATGCCTAGATGAATAGAGTGTGAACGATTGTACTAAAAAATTACACCAAGTAAATTCCCAAGAAAGACTGGAGGAGTCACAAACGATCCCACTTAAAACTCAACCTCCTAGACATAATTTTTCTAGACATGTAATTTGATAGCACAATAATTCACTACAACTATACCCAATAATAGCTATTAAATAGACAAATAACGAATACCAGAATTTAACGACGTTCCACTAATTATGCCTACTTATTCGAATACAACTAAATTAATATTGCATTATTTTCAGAAAATAATACAGGTGGAATATTACGAAAGAAGAGAGAAAATTTTTGCCTCTAGGAAAGATAGGCAATTTTGGGATGTATCTAACTAAAGAGCGGAGGCTCCTTTTATAACTTTAGGATTCTAAACCATTCTCACAAATTTTCGATGTGGGATTAATTATAAGATGAGATACAATTGTTGACAACTCAATAAATCTCCACCTTATCAAATTCCACTTCTTCAAATCTATCACAAAACTCATCTTTAGTAGTCTCTTCAAACAGCCTTCAAAGCGCCCATCTTCAATTCTTAGCAATATTGATCAAATCTAAACAATGTTGGAACATGACTGCAGTCACCACCTTTGTTAACATATTAGCGGGATTCTTAGTGGTCTTAATCTTTTGGATAACAACTCTACCTTCTTCCAAAACATCTCATACAAAGTGATAATGGACATTGATATGCTTCGTCTTTACATGGTAAACCTGGTTCTTTGCTAAAAGGATAGCATTCTGACTATCACAATGCACTTTAATGTGCTTTTGTCGAACCCCTAATTCAGCAAGCAATCCTTAAAGCCAAATTGCCTCCTTTACAGCCTTTGTGGTTGCCATATACTCTGCCTCTGGAGTCGACAAAGCATTTGTTAACTATAAGGTAGACCTCCAACTGACTGGTGCCTTTATAAGAATAAACACATAACTAGTAGTTGATCAACACTTGTCCAAATCACTGGTATAGTCAGACTTACAATATCCAACTACATATTAACCATTTAGCTTATCCCACTAAAATACTAAACCAACATCTATGGTGTTAATAATGTATCGTAGAATCCATTTCACAGCTTGCTAATGTTCCTTTCTAGGATCATGCATATTCTTGCTCACAACCCTAACTGCTTGTGAAATATTAGGCCTTGTACATACCACAACATACATCAAGCTGCCAACAACATTCACATACGGTACCTTTGACATGTACTCCCATTCTGTATCATTCTTTGGAGACAAAGATGCAATGAGCTTGAAATGAGGAGCGAGCAAAGTACTGACAGACTTGACTTTTCATTCAAGTCAAAACATTTTAGTACCTTTCTCAGATTTTGTTTCTAACTCAAACAAAGTCTCCACAATTCCTTTTCTTTTCTTAGTTCCATGCCTAGAATCTTCTTAGCTTCACCTAAATCCTTAATTTCAAACAATTGATTCAATTGAATCTTCAATCTTTCAATTACTCCTAGTTTCTTTGAAACTATTAGCCTATCGTCAACATATAGGATAAAATAGATGTAGGATCCATCTTGTAGCTTGCGAAAATACACACAGTGATCGCATTTGCTTCTTATGTAATTTTTTCCCATCATAAACTTGTTAAATTGCTTGTACCACTACCTTAGAGATTACTTCAGTTTGTACAACAATTATTCAAGCTTACACAGCATATCTCTTTTCCAGTAACTTAAAAACCTTCAGGCAGAGTCATATAGATGTCCTCTTATAAGTTTCCATGTAAAAATGTAGTTTTTACATTCAATTGAACTAGTTACATATCAAATTGTGCTACCAAAGCCAAAACAAATTCCAATGGAGGAATGTTCTTCAATTGGAGAAAATATGTCATTATAATCAATTCCCTCCATTTGAGCATAGCCTTTGGCCACCAGCCTTGTTTTGTAGCGAATATTATTCTTGTCAAGAAATCCATCTTTCTTTGAATATATCCATTTGCATCCAATTGCCTTCTTTTCCTTTAGGAGACTAGCTAGCTTCCACGTTTGATTCTTATAATGGGAATTTATTTCTTTATTCATGACTATCCTCCACTTATCTTCTTCTGAACATCAGACTGCCTCCTATAAGTGGTAGGAATGTCATCAGTTTTAGTTGGAGATTCATAAGCCACCATATTGACATGACGAGTAGGTATTTGAATGTTCCTTTGTAGCTTTCTTAACGAATTGGTAATTATTGTTGTTTAGTTTCTTTTCTACTACAAGAGTTTCTGCATCTATTTCATCATTTGCTGGGGTAACAATTCTTCCTTCAAACTCCACCTGTTTTAGAGAACCATCTGTTTGCTTAATATTTTCAGTTGTCACCTTTCTTAACATGGTAGATTAATCAAAAGTAATAGCCTTGCTAAAAATTATTTTCGTTGGCTCTGGGAACCAAAGATGATATCTTTTCACATTAGAGGTGATGCCCAAGAAAATTGCTTTCTCTACATATAGATCCAACTTTGACTCCTTAACATGATAGTATGCAGTGGAACTAAAAACATTTAAGGAATCATAATCTGTAGTAGGTTTTCCAAACCATTTTTCCAAAGGTGCTTTACCACTAATAGCTATTGATGGAAGGTGATTGATGACACGATATGCATATGTAATAACTTTAGTCTTCATAGTATACACCCATGCTCTCTGGGAAAAATCATCAATAGAGGTCACATAATAGTGTTTTCTTTAGAAGGTCCCCACACATCAAAGTGAACATAATCTAAAATACCCTTCGTATTATGGATTATAGTGTTGAATTTCACTCTTGTTTGCTTTCCTTTGACACAATGCTCATAGAAGTCTAATTTGTCGGTCCAAACTCCTTTCAACAATTTTTGATTTACTAATATCTTCAAGTATTTTTCACCTACATATTCTAAGCGTATATGTCACAACCTGGCTGCTTCTAGCTCTTGATTATCATTAGAAGTTATTGTTGTTGTTCCAATAACTGCATTACCTTAGTAATAGTATAACATATTATTTCTTTTAATTCCTTTCATTAACACAAATGTAGTATAGATGACTTTAATTACTCCATTTTTTGCATTTACAATGTAGCCTTTTGATTCTAAGACTCCTATAGAAATGAGATTCTTTGTCAAACTTCGCATTTATCTGATATCTGCTAGTGTCTTGGTTATTCCATCATGTTTCCTCAAGCAAGTTGAACCAATCCTTTTTGTAGTGCAGGGATTGTCATTTGCTGTGTGGACAACTCCACCTTTGAGCTCTCTAAAAGAAGAGAACCAATCTCGATTAGGACACATATGATGACTACAACCTGAATCTAACAATCATAGATTAGAAGGTCTTATTGAGGATGTAACAACCAATGAAAAATCTAAGTCTGCATCTTCACATTCAGCAACATTCAAATTTGTAGCAGCCTTTCCCTTATCAGGTTTGATTTTATTCTTTGTCTTTGGACAATCCTTTTTTTATTTCCCTTTTTCCTGAAAAAAGTTACATTCATCTTTGCTCAATTTGGGCCTCAACTTTGTTCTCCCTTTCTTTTCTTTAGTCTAGCTTTGCGAATGGCCTCTAACCACCAAAGCTTTTGTTGCTCTACTTGAATGTTCTTGCTTTATCTTCCTTCTTAATTCAAGATTGTATAAAGTAGTTGTAACTTCACTAAGAGACACAACAATCTTCTTATGAAGTAGAGTAGTTTCAAGAAACTCAAACTCCTCAAGAAGGAATCCCTGTAACATCAAAGTTAGACCTTTATCTTCAAATTTCACATCCAAGTTCATTAAATTAGTAACTAACTGATTAAAACTGGTGATATGATCATTTATAACGTTACCCATATCATAAGAGAAACAAAATAGTCTCTTCTTCATATAGAGCTTACTCTGACTGCTTTTCTTCAAGAATTTTTCCTCCAACGCATTCCATAATTTAGATGCAGAAGTTTCTTTTAAGAAAACATACTTTTGCTCTTTGGAAAGACACAATCAAATTATACCACATTCCAAATGATTTATAATCTTCCAATCTTTCTCCTTAACATCATCTGATTCTTTTCTTCAATGGCAATGTCAACACCTTGCTGAAAAAGAGCGTGTTGAGCCTTAGTTTGACACATGTCAAAATGACCCGTACAATCATAAATCTCCACAACAAATCTTGCATTTTTCACTATAGTTCTTGCTATAATAAATGAGGTGGAAGCTATTAGTGTAGTCTTATCTTTAATTTCTGCCATCTCTGCTACAATTTTTATTCAATAACTATCAATGTAGAATGTCAATAGCCCAAGGAAAAACCTTTTCTAATGTGGAAGATCAAACCACAATGTAACCACAGAGCATACTAAGAAGAAACCTTGGCTTTGATACTAAGTGTCGCGACAATGCTGGTTAATTTCCACCAATAATATCAAATTCACCTTTAGTACTATTGTCTAGGTGAATAGAGTGTGAACGATTGTACTAAAAGTTCATACCAGGTAAATTCCCAAGAAAAATTGGAGGGTCATAAATTGTCTCACTTAAAACCCAACCTTCTAGACAGAATTTTCCTAAACATGTAATTTAATATAACAATAATTCTCTATAACTATACCCAATAATAGTTATTAAATAAATAAATACAGAACATCAGAATTTAACAAGGTTCGACCAATTAAGCCTACTTTCTCCAGCAATACTAAATTGATATTTCATTATTTTAAGAAAATAATAACGGTGAAATATTACAAAAGGAGAGAGGGAAATTTTTCGTTAGGGAAAGATAGGCAATTTTAGGATGTATTAACTAAAGAGGCGAGGCTCCTTTTATAGCTTTAGGAACCTCCACCATTCCTAAAAATTTTCGATGTGGGATTAATTATAGGATGAGACACAATTATTGACAAGTTAACATCAAGTATTGCTTGTGATAACCCTTGATGGAGTTAGTGCCTTATATGTGCAATTAGGATCTTTTTCTGGTGAATCATTTATGTTATTTGATAGTGTTTAGGCCATTTACAGTGTATTGATTATGTTTATATGATTTATAGTGTTTACAGATGGTTGATCAAGATCTATTATTCAATATTATATTAGAGTGTGTACCAATTTGTTGAATGTAATATATTATCTACGACTAAATTAAAACATGTATTGCTCTATCTATTGGAGAAAAATAGCTAGTGCGCGCCTATCCTAAGCATATACAAGGCACTATATGATTGTATGACACCCCTCTGTATGTTGCATTTCATTTTATTTTTTTAAGAATATACATAATATGTTAGTTTCCTTGATAGGTACCTTGGAGATAGTTTATTATGTTAAATAGGCACATACAAATAAAGACAATATAATAGTATTTTATTTCTATTTATTTATTCTTTATTCTTATTTGGTAGCTACTATACTATTGCATGTGTATTTCAAGCGAGGAGCTTTTAGAAGAACACAGAGATGGAAAGGATATGACTTATGTTATTCATTTAATTGGATATTACTTAGTTTTAGATAGAGAGAGACTTGATATAATGATTTAATGCTTATTAAGACTTGAGTTGTTTATTATCTTTTAATAAATCTTTCAGTTATGAGTTAACCAATTATTTTGTCATAATATTTGTGATATTGAGATTGGTGGATGGTTATAGTCATTTGTGAATTACTCCTACAATTTTTTATTTTAGCAGTTTGGTTAGCCTTAATATGGTGGTGAGGCTATTATGATTAAACCTTACTAATGCGTTATTTAAAGGGAAATTTGTTAAGCACATCACTATACTGGTATGCTAATGTGTTAATAAACACCTTTATTACACATTTATCTTACATTAGTCATCCACTAACCTTTATTGATCAACTAATCATCCTAAAATCTTGATTTTATCATCTTTGGATGCTCAAACTTGCTTTATTTAATGCAATCATAACTAAAAGCAACTTTCAAAATGTCCTTAAAATTATTTAAAAGATCAAATTATTTAAAAAAAAAAGCTTTAATACCTATGATGAATGAAAAGACTCACGTAATAAAGTAAGATAAAATGTTTATGCATTGTAAGCCTTTAAGATTATTAAAGTGACTAAATGAGATTACAATCAATATTAAAAATATATAATGATATTGATGTGCTTTGATCTTCTTTTGTTCTTAACTTAAATTTCAGTTTAAGATTGCAAACCTTAACTTTTCTTTATCACCTTCATAAGCTATTTTCTTGAGTTATGGCTACATCTTGTTCCTATATTGCTTTTAATTAAAATGCTAAACTCATTAATAGTACTTATATTTTGTTATCAATAATAGTTCAACAATCTCTCCCTTTTTTGTGATGATAAAATATTTATGATATTAGAAAGTAATAATAAAATTAATTACTTAATCAAAATAGTGATTGGCTTTCCTTTAGTTCATGAATAAAACATAATTCAATATCAAAAACAAAAGATATAGTCGATATCAAATGTAAAAGAGATTTCCACACACGTAGATAAATTAACTTAAATATAACATAAATTACTTAAGCATAAAATACCATATGAAGTATAAGGAATGCAAAATCACTCTCCCTAAATGTCATCACTAGCCTTGAATATAATATCACTAATCTTTATCTCTATTTAAGTACAATAGAACAAAGATAAATTTATCAGATTGCTTTTATAAACAATCAATTTGAGTAAGGCATAAAAAATAAAAAATTCCTAATTTTGGTATTGTGCTTAAACTAAAAGGTTAAATTGGAGCAAAAGATAGCAAGTTCTAATAAGATTAGATGTTGGAATTATAAAAATTGATACTTAATAAGTTTCTAATTTTCAAATCCCCAGATTTTCAAAAAATAATGATCAATATAAAGTACTCTATTTTTAAATCCTAGAATTGCAAATATTTTGCAATCATACTTGATTCCTAGAAGGCTTATATGAATCATATAATTTATAGAAACAATTCCAAGAACATATGCATTATCAAAAAGTCTCAAAATTTAGAGGGATTATGTTTTATCCTAAGAGAAGCTAAGAATATATATGGAGTTTAATTATAAAGTAGCCCTAAAACATGGATAATGACAATTGGTAAGGTTTGAGACAAGGTTTGGAGAGTTTTGAGAAGAAAAGGGTGAATAACATGAAGAATAAATGAAAAGGTGAGAAAAGAACCTTTAAAAACATGGTGATTAGTTGACCACCTTAGGCTACCAGTAAACCAATATAAGCATAGTTGATCACAATAATCGTCCATTCTTCTCTGGAACTCAAATTTTCTCTCTTGGAAGGGACATTGTTCAACTAATAATCTATATTGGTTGACCAATGTAGGAATGTGATCAACATTCACACGAACAAACTCTTTACAACTTCACTAAAACTTTGGAAATTTGATTTTCTAGCACATCGATCGACCAATATTTCCTAAACTCTTAAAATTAATGTGAACTTTAATTAAACACTTAGTATAAATTAACCATGAGTTCATAAACATACTTAAAGACTTCTTATCATATTGAATTCCCATTAATGATGCGTAATTCTTTTTAATTATATAAAGCTTATTGTTTCTTATTAGTTTAGTATAAATATCAACTAACTAGTGTTATATATCAACCAATTCTAATCAATATCCCCATAATCTCCAATTGGTTTCTAAGTACCAACTTAGTCCTTATGATTTGATGATTTCTATGTTTAACTATTAAGGCCCACATTTTACTTCTCTTGAAAAGGTCTAATTCTTTAGTCATGAAAAAAAACAACTTTTATAACAAAGGAGTTCGTCTGTAGTCCTAGGTTCAAATGAGCATTTCTAGAATAAGATCAAATAATTAACTCCTTTTGAAATCCGCTAATGATTTGATTTAGAGGTTGTTCCTTCTTTAATTTTGAATCCATTAGAAGGTTCTCATCTTGTTTTCTCCCTCATATGGTTTAATAATTTGCTCCTGTGGGTTGTCTTGATGATCATTCTTATTTTCTTCTAAGACTAATTTGTTTTATCCTTAAATACACCTATATAACTATCTTTTATATTTTTCTTAGATACAAGGGGATTAGATTCATCAACATAAAATTCATAAACCCTTTATAAACAATAAAAATTCAAGAACTACCATCATTAGTATTTACTTTATTCTTATTTTTCTTAAATACCTGTAAAATAAATCAATAAATATGTTTTAAGTACTCAAATAAGTGATAAGTGATATTTGTTATAGGATTATCTGTCATTTTATGTAATAATGTGAATGTTTAGCATACAGAGTAGGATGTGTAACCTATGTTCTATATTATTTTCATATAATTTGCGTGTGTATATGATTGTCTATGAAAAATTGCATGTTAGGTTATAAATGAAGATTTTTAAGCTTAGGTTTTCCATCCTTTCCGTGTGTTTTGATTTACATATATTTTGTATGGTTTTTTGTTAATGTTTGGGCAGGATTTGGACTTTATTTATGTTGATTATCAACTTACTTGCATATGGACTTGTTGTAGGTATCAAAGAAGAAACATAAGAAGAAAATAAGGCTAGAAAACAACAGGTCATGAACGTAACAAAATTGGTAGAAGCTGGAATTTTCCAATTTTCCAACTGGCAACTCCAGCTTATTCCACTTTCATCCGAAGTCTGTTTAAGCACCTAAAGGTTATAAAAACCTAATTTGAAACTCTAGAAAAGGAGAGGGTCGTGCAAAAAAACAAAAGGAGGAAGATAGACATATTTTTAGGTGGATTTTCAGGGAGAATCAAGTGATTTCAAGAGATTTTAAAGTTGTCACACTAAGTTCCAGCTTTGTTCTTCAACTTATAAGCCTTCTATTCTCTCTTCTCTCATTTATTTTTGTTTAGTTATTATATGAAGAACATGTATGGACTTGTTATGAGGATGTTGTTGATGATTTTAATGGATTTCTATGTAAATTTTAGGGTTATTCTTACCATAACTACATAAGAACTAACTTTAGATTAATGTATGGTTTGCTTTAATGCTTATGACATGTGGACTTTATATGCCTTGCTTGAATTAAGAAATAGATTTAGGAAATTAGTTTGGATGTATCATGAGAGTGGGCAGTCTTGGGAACATTTCACTCATCAAACTAACATGACATTTTGGAAGAGATCTTGGATGTTTTATGGTTGTCTAATATGTTACTTCATATCCACTTAATGGTTAAGTAAAGTGTGTAGGTTGAGAGATCACATACCAAACTTTAACCATTATTTTGGGCTTAATTTCTTTGAGTATTTAGAGAGAAAGGGACAATACATTAAACTGCCTAGGACTAAGCATGATTACATTACCTGTAACACCCCACAACCATAAATTACATATCAGAACACCCTGTGGACGTTCCAGAATATAGGCTATAATAATGGCATGTTAGAGCAATCACATATCTAAATTAATCATTGCATCAAATATTATACAGAAAAGTCACCAAATTTTAAAACCAACTGCATTCCTCATTTCATTTCATAAAAACCAAACTTACATTGTAGCTTTACAAAACCATTAGAATATGTATAATGTCAAATCCCTATATATAATACACTGCTTGAAAAAGGAATTACACAACTACTAACTAATCCTTCAGTCTCAGCTGATCGATCTTTAAGCCATTTTTTGACAAAAATACAAGAATTAGTTTTCTTGTAGAGCCTGTTTGTCTCTAATGTTCTCTCTCGGACTTGAAATATCAATGTTGCAATTTTGGTGAGTTTTGTGAACTCAATGATGTAACAATCCTCGATGTTTCACCCAGTTCTTACCACATATCAAATCATATAAGCATAAAATTCACAATTTTCCATTTAAAAATTTGTACCACATATCATAGAATGCACAAATCCCAATCTTAGTTAAGTACATATTCACATTACAATTCAATCAGTCAATTACACATAATAAGTGTATATGCAATGTTCATGTGACCCACTTTCAATTATTACATTATTGTGACTGAGTACCTAAACTGTCCTGTATCTATTGTGGATATCAGGCTCATTGATACTGTCCCTTACCCGTTGCAGATACAAGGCTCATTGTATATATTGAGCCTTTGGCTCTATACCACATTTCGGAGCTTTAAGCTCATTTTTGGTGGCTACTCATGTCACAACTATCATTATCTGATCATGCAATCATGTATAAAATGCATCTCATTCATATTACATCAATTATAATTTCAATCATTCCCATTTTCAATCTCATTCCTATTCAATCACGTTTTTAGTCCCATATACATATATCATCAGGCCTTAGTCCGACATTAAAAAAAACACATGTTGAGTAACACATATTTCATCAAATTCACATTCACGGAAGACTTCAATATCACATTTGATTAATTACATTTGCATTCATGTTCTTGTTCACAATAATCATCAGACTAGGTTTAGTATGAACATTTAAGTTGAGAACTATGTAGTCAATCTCATTCACATACAAGTAACACTTCCAATGTTTTAACTACGCATCAAAACTCCTCAAACATTTCATGTCCAAAATTTAGTACACAATTCAATATACATGCATCAATATCAAATTCAAATTAGTAATAAACAAAACAAGTCAAGGTGAGACCATCTTAGGTTACTCACAAATCGCTCTAGAAAACTATTGCCTTGAAGTCCCAGCAATGTCTGAATGATGGTGCTCTAAATGCTCCTCTATATCATGCAAAACACATTTAAACATATCACAATTTTGCACAATGGTATAAGTATATAGTTATGTATGTCTATGTATATGAAATATATACAATGCATGTTCATGACAATTATAGGTTCCTTATCATTATTCTAGTCACATTAGTCATTCATGTATCAATACTTAATTGATCAGTCCAGATTTGTCTAAAAATACTTTCGGGTCCACTTTGCATGATTATTATCATTAGGAAAATGGTGTATTTCTGTAACACTTTCTTCTAGACAATTTTTCTCATGTGCCTTAAGTTTCTAATAACTCCAAGATCATTCAATTTGGTTCAGTATTATATGAGTTATGCTTAAAATACTATAGATTAAGTACATTTGGAATTTAGCTAGTGTATGATCATATTTTCTAGTTCCATAACTCATATCTCTCAATTCTAATATCTAAAAATTACAAACTTTATACCAATTGAAAGCTAAGAGAATAAGCTACAACTTTTATGAAGACACCTTTATCTAATTTAGCCTAAATCAATATAGTGTATTCGATAACAATAGGACATGATTTCTATCCCTTGGAGTGCTACAGCTTAAGCCAAGACTCACTTTCATGCAAAATTTTGAAATTCTTAAAAACAGAATTAAAATTCGACTTCTTCAAGAAATTTGTAGCCATATGTCTCTACTTTAATCTGAATTAAGAATCAACTCATTTGTAACTCTACAGATCAAGATATAATACTAAAGCATGTTCAATGAAAATTCTTCAGTTCATATCATTCCAACACATTGCCTCTCTTTCATCATAAATCCATTAATCAAACATGTCATTATCAAAATTCTATCATGTACAGTTGATGACCCCTTCATTTTTACTTCAGTTTCTGTTTAGTAACATCAATACACAGTTCAACAATTCATGATTGTTCATAAACCCCAAAACATTACCTATTCCATATTTTTCCATATCATATGTTCTACATTTTTTTCCAGATTTTCTTATGCAGATTTCAGGTCAGATTTGTATAACCATTATGACCTAGACAATGAGGTATTTAGACAACACCTTCTTCTAATCAAATGTTCCAAAATATCTTAAGTGTCTAATGACATTAATTTCATGCATTTCAGTATCGCGCAAGTTGTAAACAAAACTCTACAGATTGTTTTCATACCTCAGCAGAACACAACTCTCAACTTCAAGCCAAATTTAAAGACTCTTAAGAACATATTGAAATTTCGATTCCCTTATAAACAATGTATCCCTAAGTCTCTAGTTTGCTATAAATCAAAATTCATCCAATTTAGATATTCACAGATCAAGTTCTGGCCAAAATACAAATGTATGTTCAGTAAAACACTCCATATAAAATATTCCAACACACTTCATCATCAACCTTACATGCAATTCATTCCAATTCAAACATCATTCTCATACCATTTAATAAGTTATAGAGCTCAAATTGTAACTTACCTTTTAGAATTCTAACTCAGTTCAAAATTCTAGATTCACTAAGCCTCCAAGCATGCAAGATTCATCACAAACTTAAGATGGAAACAAGGTGTTTTTGGACAGCAATAAGATGATCACTTCCAGCTGGTTTCTTGGTTATTTTGTGAAGGATTAACACGTGGATTTTTTGTAGAAATTTGGCTAGGTTGAGATTTCAATTTCAGAGAGAAAACTTCATGAAATTTTGGTGGAGAAGGTGAAGAACAAAGGAGGAAGAATGCTAGCTATCCGTGCTGTAATTTGGTGCTAGGTGTCATCAAATTACCTATGCCATATGTCTTAAGGCATATAAGACATGTACCTAATCAAGATGCCACCTTCAATCCATTCCTTAAACTGCCATTTTTCGCCAATTAATTAGTCCATATGTCAATCTAAGATTGGTCCACTTGTCACACAATAATTGGTCCATTTGTCACTTCATAATTAGTCAATTTGTCAATTAATTCCTAATCCAATTGTCACTAATTTAACTATGCCAAATGTCACTCAATTTTGAGCTTAGTCATCTTAATTTTCCATATCTCATTTAGTCTTGCCATTAGGCATTTTTCCTAGTCCAAAAATACCCCAAATTTTTAGAAATTTTTGAAATGTCCGAAATGTCACCAAAAATGTGAAATTAATTCTAATACATACCAATTCAATTTTCAAGACAAATAATCCATAATTCACATTTTTAATCATATTAAAAATCACTTATACCTGGAAAATGTCATTGAATGCATGTACAACCATATTAATGTGCAAAAATCAATATTCTCGTGTATGTGTATGCTGCATTATGCATAAGTATGAATTATACTTCCTAATTTCTCAGTAACCTCTTATAAATACTATTTTAACCTTATCCTAAGTAACAAGATGTTACAACTCTCCCCTCCTAAAAGAAATTTCATCCTCAAAATTCTTACCTGATGGTTCGAATAGCTAGGGATATTGTTTCCTCATATGATCCTCTGTTTCCCAAGTTGTTTCCTTGGTCAAGTGATTTCTCCAAAGGACTTCCACCAATGGAATTAATCTATTCCTCAGCTGCTTTGTCTTGTAACCCACTATTTGTACTAACTCTTCAACATAGCTTAGATTACTAGCAACCTCAATATCTTGATCTCGTAACACATATGTTGGACCAGATCTGTATCTTTTTAACATGCTCACATGAAACACAATATGCAACAGAAACATCTCATTAGGCAAAGCTAATTTGTATGCCAAAGGTCCTATCATCTCAAGAATTTCATAAGGACCTATGTACCTAGGGCTCAACTTGCCCTTTTTACCAATCCTCAGTACTCCTCGCCAAGGTGACACTCTCATAAACATTCCGTCTCCCACATTGTATTCCATATGCCTTCTGAGTTGATCTACATAGCTCTTCTGTTTATCCTGAGCCACTTTTATTTGACTTCTGATCATTTTCACCTTATCCATAATGTCTTGTATCGGTTCCGGACCTTCAATCATTCTCAAACACTCTTTATCCCAATACAGAAGCGATCGACACTTCCTACCATACAATGCCTCATATAGTGCCATCCTGATACTACTGTGATAATGATTGTTATATGCAAACTCAATCAATGTTATGTATTGATCCTATGCTCCTTGAAACTCCAGTACACATACTCTGAGCATATCCTCAATAGTCTGGATTATTCTCTCACTCTATCCATCTGTTTGAGGATAAAATGCAGTACTGAAGTTCAACTTTGTACCCAAAGCTGACTGCAAACTCTTCCAGAATCTCGAATTAAATCTAGGATCCCTGTCCGATACAATGGACACTAGGACCCTATGCAATCTAACCACTTCATTCACATACCTCCGAGCCAACTGGTCTAGTGAATTATTCTCCCTCACTGGTATGAAATAGGCCGACTTAGTTAATCGGTCCACTACAACCTATATAGCATGATTTTGCCTCATAGTCTTAAACAAGCCTATAAAAATCTATAGTGATTTGTTCCCATTTCCACTTCGGATAGGCAACGAATATAGCTTCCTAATTAGAGCCTAATCCTCAGCCTTAACCTACTGGCATGTTATACATTTAGAAACAAAATCTACTACTTGCTTTTTCATTCTAGGCCACCAAAAATGTTGTTTCAGAAGCTTTATCATCACTTCCAATTTTAGATGTCTCTTCATCAATTGATTCGTACCTTAATACTTAGAATGCTATGTCTTTTTCTAAAAAAAATGTCTTATTTCCTTTACATCTCTTAAATTCTAATTTCATATATGAGGAGAGATATAATTAGTTCCTCCAATTTTAGTGTTTTCAAATACTTGTATTCTTACGTAGCTATTACTTTGGCTTCTAATGTCCTCAGAAATGACCTAAACAACTTTCTTACCATTTCAACATGAATATAGGTCTTTCCAAGACCTTCAAGTGCATAATAATATCAGTGAACCTTTCCTATATGCTAGAAATGCTTTCATCATGCTTCATTTAAAACAATTCTTATTGGTAAGCCATTATGCTCTCTTTGATCTCCTTGATTTGTACTCTTATGCATAATTTCTAAAATATGCCAAAATTTAGAAGGCGTTTCACATATAGAGACTATTGAATTCATTTATTCCTATTTCATAAAATAAAATATGTACGAACCTACTATTTTAGCAAATCACTAACTTATGTTAAGGTTCCAATTCTTCCTTTAATTTGAGGAATTTTTTATATAAGATTTTCAAAGGTATAAAAGGGCCATTTAAACTATTTCCAATAAGTCTATACTTTTAATTTTTTTTAAAAAATTTATCCTAGTTTTCTAATAGAGGTAATCATTATCATCTAAGAAGGGTGCTCTACAAATATTTTGTCCCTCTTAGTTAGATGATTATGGGCCTAAATATCCATTATAATATTTACTCTAAATTTTTGTTAGAAACATTAAAGACCTACATTGATACCATTTATTAGTCCCTAACAACACCTAATAGGGAAGTGAACTAGGTGTTGATAAATTTTAAATAAAATATTTACTTACTTAGTGTATTGTTGAGAATAATTTATAATTGATGAATATATGATATAACATATTAAATTTCAGCAATACTCTTAAGTAATAATGTAAAAGGGTCAAGGAAGTGAAATACAAATAAATTTATAGTGATTCAGCAATCAACCCTTTCTTATATCCACTCCCATTCTTGTATAACTCTTCTTTCAAGTTGAAGAATAACACTTTTACAATGTTTTTTTCGATAAAGAGAAACTATTATACAATCTTCCTTAATAGTTAAGAGAAACTTTAATACCATTTAGAACACCCCAAAATACAATAGACAAAATCCCAATAAAAGCTTTCAATTCAAGATATCTCACTTTATCACTTTAATAATACAAAAGAGGCACACTCATTAAAATATGAAATAATGAAACCTTAAATGCTTGATAAACAATTAGAAATATGTGTGTAAAACACAAAAATACTTCTTGATGCAAGAAACAATGAGAAAACATGTATTTATAATGTTTTAAGACATCTAATTATTGTTAGAGCCAAAAACTAGCTATTAAAATAGCTAGTTCTAGCACACTAGTCTACCACAAGGTTATACTAGTCAACCAATGTGCATTTAATATTCAAACTCTACTAATTGATGCAAACTGGTTGATCATTAGGCACATTGGTTAACCAAGAGGAACATTGGTCAATTTCATCACCATATTGGTCACTAATATGTTAACTAATAACTTTATTATGTATTTAATCTACATTTGTGAACCACTAACAGATATTGGAGGACCAACTCCAAAATCTTGATTTTAATGACTTCAAATATTTAATGCAATTATAATTAAAAACATCTTTTAAAATTCCCTCTAAGTGGTGTTTGAAAGATTAAAAGATTTTTTCTTTTTAAAACAAAAGCTTTAATACCTTCTGATGAATGAAAAGGCTCATATAATAAAGTAAAATGAAATGTTTATACATGTTGAGCCTTTAAGATTATCAAGGTGACTAAATGAGATTACAATTAATATTGCAAAATATAGAATGATCTTGATATGCCCTAATCTTCTTTTGTACTTGACTTAATCTTCACCTTTAAAGGTTGTAAACTTCAACTTTTCTTTATCATATTTATGAACTATCTTCTTGAGTTGTGACTAAATCTTGTTCTTATATTGCTTCTTATTAAAATAATAAACTCATAAGTAGAAATTATATTTTATTATCATCAAAGCATCGAATAAAACCTATTTTGGTTCTACATGTATACATACATATGTGCGTACATATGTACATGTATGCATACATGCATACATACATACATACATACATGCTTACATACATACATCATACATCATACATACATACATACATACATACATACATACATAAACACATACATACATACATACATACATACATACATACATACATACATACATACATACATACATACATACACACATGCATACATAAAGGAAAATAACTTAGTATTATAAAATAGATGGCAAGAAGTTAGAAAAGTCTATAAATATCGTTTGGGATTTTGATTTGGTAAAGGTGTTAACCTAAAAAAAGTGTTTTAAAAAAATAGTATTAAACTAGAGGAAACCATAAAATGTGGGAACAAAGGAACTAATAGAAAAAAAAACTAAAGAATGGTCTTAATAACATGAGGATACTAGTTGCCATAAGGGGACTTAGGGTAGTGTTGATATCATTGGAAATTTAAACTTCTCTGACCTATTAACATATTTGTTGGACTAAGTCATCAAGAGAGTGATGGACGTGTTTGAAAATTTTTTCATACCTTTCATTTTAATGAGAGTAAACTGTGCAGTTAAAACCTAATTTGAATAGAATAGTTCCCCCTTTTGGTGTTGAAAGTAATACTAGATGCCTTTTGTACTAAGCTTATTCAAGGAAGAGGATTACACTACAAGTTACACAAGCGAATGGAATTCCATACTAGCCTTATGTATGGAAAACTAAAAATAGGTGATCATGAGTTTCTTCTTCCATATTACAAAAGGAAAAGAGTTTATTAACTAATGATACAAAAAGGATATGATCTTCAGTCTTTTATTTCTACTTAATAGCTAACCAAGGTAAGAAGTTAGCATTAGGAAGTAGAATGTAATTAGAAATCATCAAGCATATGTAAGCATGAAAAGTTATTAAAACAAGGAGAATTAAGTCACAATCAAATAACTTTGTCTTCTTTTATAGAGTTAAAGGGGTGATAAAAAGGTAGATTAAATCTATTTAGAAAAGAGTTAGTGACTAATGTTAAGACCACTTCTAAGAGTTGCTATAGATGATGTTTGAACTTTAGAGTAAGGTGGTAGGCCATCAATAATTGATATGAGATTTAAGAACTTGTGAAGATAGCCTACCAATTATCTAATTAGAATCATGTCCTTCTCTATTTCTAATAATAACCTTAAAAGCCTGTATATGTTTTTTCAATTTAAGGTTTTGTTTCAAATTCTAAAAAGGTTAAAGCATTAACCTTAACATCTCAAAAGCTTTTGCTTCTCAAGAAATGATTATGAATCCATTGAACCTATATAGATTCATAGTTAGTGAATAATTTCCAAATTCTTTTTACTGAGAGTACCTTTTTGGTTTTTCAAATAAAATGAAATCCTAGAACTCATTAGCCCTTGGCATACACAATTCTTTCCATTTGATGTTGGTTTTAGTAGAGTCTTTTTACCATATGTCTGTAGGTTATTTTAGAGCTCTTTCAATCACCTTAATTATTTTCATTAAAAGAAAGAGGTGGGAACTCCTATAAATATCAAAGTTGCTTAAAGAAAAAGTAATGAATTGTTACTTCCAACACATGAAAGATTCTCATTGTCATTTATTTGTACTTCTCTATTCTAGCTTTAAAAGAGATTAAAAAAATCATAATAGTAAGTCTTATTACTTTAATAAGGACCCCAAGATATTTGAAGGGAGGCATATCTAGTTTAAACTTACTAAAAAGAGAAAGCTAATTAGTTGTTTCAATGTTACATATAAAAACTATCAAATAACTCTTCCTTATATTGATCTTGAGTCATGATAAGTTACTAAATTCTTATGTGGACTCTATAAATCTTTTAAATAAAGACGTGTTGGCTTTATATAAGAGGATAAGGTTATTAACAAAGGAAAGGATGAAATTCACGATTTTTTTTGGTAATTACACTGACTGCTCCTTTCTATGTTGGAGGCTATAAAATAAATAAGAACTTCTAAACAAATGGAAAAGAGGTTCTCAACTCTTAGCCTCCTTAAAGGACAAGGGTTCCATTAATAAGGATGTTGAAGGAAGAGGTTATGATATATTGAGTCATCTAATTAACAAAAATAGAAGGGAAATTAAAGGTTTTGAAGGATCAAGAAATTATAGTCCACTAAGTTGAAATATTTTTAGAAATGAATGTGGTAGTTATAGGGAAGTTCCTTGGCTAATAAAATGTTGTCTCTAATGTTGCATCCTAGGATGAAGGCTTATTGAGAAGGCCTTATGAAACTCTTCAACACTTCATTAAGTATATCTACAAGCATTTCTGAACATTTAATGGACTATATTTCTATACCCAAATTTAGTGTGTTTTGCTTGTTATTTTGGAGCTTTATATAGTTTTTAGTACATACTTTGTTTTTATATGTCTTCAGGTCTCAATTGCCTTCATGGAACAAAAGACAAAGAATTAGGGTGAAATCAGGGTAGAAAATAAAAGAATTGGAGCTATTTTAGAGATATGCCCTCATATAAAGATGTACACACCTATGTGAGTGACATACATAATCATACAAGGGATCATGTAAACAATTACAAATGTATAAAACTTCAAAGAAGTTATTTTTGCTCGTGTGAAGATACACACTCATGTAAGTAACATATATGATCGTGTCCCATACATATGTGACTAACTAAAACCATGCAAAATCACAATTTGAGATGTTTTTAAGATATACAATCACTCATAAGACTGTGTGATTGGCCGTGCATATTCCAAATTTCCTATTTTTGCACTATAAAAGGAAAACATGAAAAGAAGACAGAGGGGAAGCTATTGGAGTAAGAAGTTTCCACCAAAGTTAAAGTTAAGACATATTTTTGAACCTAACATAGATGATCACATGAAGATTATTTCAAAGATGTGATAAAGAACAAATTTTCATCTCAATTTCAAAAGGATTACATTAGAGAAAAGGGGGATATATATCGATGCATTCTTTTTTTTAATTATTCTTCTAAACTTTTGATGTTGTTTTATTTTCTATGTTTATGAACTAAGTTATTTAGTGTGTAAGTGAGATAAACCCTAAGTTAGGATGGATATTGTGATTTGATCTTTTATTTAATGCATTTTGCTAATTGATTCATTATGATTCAATTATGTGTTTTTTTTCTTGAATTATTATGTCTAGGATATTAGTTCAATGAATGATTTTATATGATTGAGATCGAGAAATCCTTTTGTATAAATAGTTCTACCATAATAGGAAGGAGTTGCAAGAAAACTTAAAGATAAGTCATCATAAATCCTTTAGATTAAGGTCAAACCTAATAGTGAATTTCAGGAATCAAGTAATGCAATTTTAGGGGTTTTAACTAGAAAGAGGCTTTAGATAATCAACTGATGATTAGTTATTAATATTCTTGAAAAAGATATTAACATAACATAGAAATTTTCACAGTCCAATAATTAATAATTGAATTTCATGAAAGGTTAATATTTAAGAGATCCTGGGGGGATCATTACTTAGGTATTAGTTATTTAATATTGGATTAATATTTTTGTTATCTTTTTCCTGATTTGTTATTGTGTTGAATTTTATTATATTTTATTTTTAATTAAAACATCATAATATTTTTTAGTTAGATAGGAGAAAAGAGGTTATTATTAGTACTTGTACTCCTTGTGGGATCGAACCATACATGCCTAGTGACAGTTACAGCTACATTGTGCACTTACGGGAATAACTTATTTTTATGTTTCTTCTAATGAGAATGGAATTATAGAAGTTTTTCAAGTTATTATCCCCACATCTAAGCCAATTAATTATGGAACTATTATTAAGGACATAGTTATGAGCAAAAAGAGCATATGGAGCTATTATCCCCATTTTTAACCAAATTAATTTTGTTGTTGTTTACATTACTTACTTCTCCTTTAATTTAAGGTAAGGCTTATCAAAATTGTTTGTGAGGTTACTGTAAGCTACTGATAAAACCTTTCTAGTTCTAGTAACAACTTTATTAATATTATTTGAAGCAGATATGTTAAGTTCCTTAAATAGGGATTTAATAGATTTCATCTTTATTAAGATCTAATGTTGACCAAGTAAGGACTTAACGTAGGGTTTTGATGATAATAGAATATATTGTTATTATTTAATATATTTTTGGTGAAATTAGTAGCTTATTATAATGGAATTAAGAACCAAAAACTAGAAAATTTTAAAGCATATCAATATTTAAGTGAAGAATTAAGAATTAAGAATTAAGAAAAATTAAAGCATGATTTAAGCAAATCATTCTAATCCTTCTCATCATTTTATCTTGATCTTTTCAATAAAATTAAAGGCTTAATCATTTGCATATAGGGTATAATGTATAAATCCTCTTATAATTAAGAGAAATTTTATTTCAATATTTAAACAAAAACTTTTAAGTTTCAAACAAATTTTTACAAATTTTTTGAAATGATTTTGGATCAAGTTTTTATCAAAATAATGTGTTTTGATCTTTTAACGAAATTGAAAAATTAAGAAAATTTAAAAATGTGTGTTTCAAGTACACTGGTCAGTCAATGTTTGTATGTGGTTAACTAATCTAGCACATTTTTCAACCAATATAGTCTAAAAAGTTGTATTGTGAGTTTGTTGATGCATTGGTTTATACATTGGTCAACTAATTTGTAAAATAATTAACCAATGCTACTATGAAAAGCTATATTAATGGCTAGTTTTTGTTTTGAGCAATCATTTTAGGTTATTTTAATCATAAACAAACAACATATGAGTTGTAAGAGTAATGTTTAGTGTACTAGATAGTTTCTAAAAGCCTTAAAAGTATAGAGAATGAATGTTTATATTGCATAATTAATACTTTGGTCATTAGTGTGATCAAGATAAGGAGTTTTTTAATTGTATACTTATTGTAATCAAGGAAAATTGCTTGGAAGACACTTTTTGACGGATCCTTTTGACCTTGAACAAGATTCATATTAGGGTTACTCTTCATTAATGACAAAACAAGAAAATTATAAGATTCTTTTTCACTAGTAATAAAAAATTATTGTATAGATGGTTACTCTTAACCCACAAAAAGAAAAAGATAATGAATTCTTAAGTAGAACTTGAGAAGTTTACATAGGCCAAAAATTTTTATAAGTTAAATACTATAAATTAATTTTGTCTCCTGCTCTCTCTTTTTTGTCTCTATCCCTACTCTCTCTTTAGTTGTTTTGTTTTTTTTTACAATTTTTATATTGAAGTTTACATAATCATTTATTAGACTAAGAAATTATTTTATTAGTTTAGAAATAAGATAAAAAGTGAAAACACATAAGTTACCCCCTTTTATGTGCCATCCAGTAACAAATACTTGGTATCAAAGCAAGCCTTATTCATTGCATTTATATTTCTAGCAAAATTTGAGCAAATATCTTTACAAATACAATTTAATTCACTTTTTAGTCAAGATAGTCAATGTATAAGTAGATATATTTTCGTTAAAGGTGATCATTACATTTACTAGAAAAATAGGATGAAAGACTTTTTGTTAGCCTAAGGTGTTAACCTTTGGGGAATTATAGAGAATGGTCCTCATATTCCAATAAGAACTATAGTTGTAGATTAAGTGGACACTATGGTACCAATGGATAGAGGTGAGTGGAGCAATAAAGATAAAAGATTCATTACATTAAATTTCAAAGTCATACATATTTTGTAATATGTTCTTAGTATAAATAAATTCAATATGGTGTCTATATGTGAAACTTTTGTAAGATATGGCATATACTGACACCATATGTTAGCATATTACTCAAGTTAAAGAGAGCACATTGAGCTTATTAATGCATCAATATAAGTTATTTCACACAGAGAAAAAAGAGCCATTAATGCATCAATTACTTTTAGAGATCTTACCAAGAATTACCCTAATCTTGAAATGATAAAAAAATTTGCTTCAGTCTTTACCAAAGGTTTGAAATGCAAAGGTGACAGTCATATAAGAAGCTAAGATTTAAACACCTTGTTATAAAAAGATCTAGAAGTATCACTCCTGACTTATGAGAGATGAATGAACAAATTGTACAAAGAGGAAGTGGCTTTCACAAGAAATACAGTTTTCAAAATATTTAAGAATGAGAAATTTGATGATGAGGTAACTTCTAAAAGTGATAGTGAAGAGGATGATATAAAGCTCATCACTATGAAATTCAAAAATTTGATAAAGAAGAAATGGGAGAAATAATTAAAGAAGAAGAAGAAATCATTTAAGGCCATATAAGATGACACTACTAGTTCAAAGTGTCAGTAATCCAAAAATTTAGTGACAATTATATGCTTTATGACCAATAATAATGGGGTACTCTCTTTCTAAAATCATTATAATGAAAATAATGATTATAATGGTGACCTTTCATATAATGATTTAGTTGAATGTTTATAAGATATAAGTATGAAAAAAAAGAAATTATCTTCTAAATATAAAAAGGATAAAAAAACTCTTAGATATTTGCATTATTGAGAATGAGAAACTAAAATATGATAGTCATAAAATAATATAATCAAAGAGTTTAGTTTATCGCTAATGGTAAAGTTGATGATTTGTTGTATGGGAATGGGGAATTAAAGGATGTCAATCTCGTTAAAGAATTATCATCTGAGTTCACTCTAGGAGGTAACAAATTGAATAGTTTGCTTGGAGCCTAAAGAGCTAAAATGATAGGTATAGAATTGGTTTCACTTGTAAAAGTAAACCATCAAATGCTGAGACTATTTATGTGATGGGTAAGAATTCAAATGATGAGCTTATACCTAAATCATCACATAATCATATTTTATCTTCTAAAATAAAAAAATAACATACTTATCCATCATCCTCTAGGCTTTAAGCAAAAGGAAATTGTCATGCATTCATGTATAAGTGAGATTCTAAAACCCTGAAAAGCAGGGACACCGTGCATCCTTGAACCGATAACCATCTTTTGGCTAGCCTAGCCTGCTCCGTCCCTTGGGACCAAGTTGAAGAAAGGATCGAATATGAATTGATCAAATCATTCACTCCACAGTCTGATCGAGAACTAATTAATCGGACGAGAATAAAGATAGAGTCGCATTGTACATGTCAATATTGACAACAAGGAAATTGATAAGTGAGATTCTAAATATAGAAGAAAAAGCATTCTAGGTGAAGATAGGCACAATTTCTATGAAAAATAATTCCAAAATAACATGTAACAACCTTTTCATTCATACAGGCCTCTTTATCATTAGCCCCCATCTTATGATCATATACGGGTTTTTAGGTGCCTCTGTTATACATATTACAAGTCTAGGTACAAAAACAAATTTAAAGCATACAGTAAGAAATGTTTGTTCTTGGGGTACCCTATGACAAAAAGGGTTGGAAAATTTATGATCTTAAAACTGGGCAACATTTTGTCTCTCGAGACATTAAACTTGTCGAAATAGCTTTTCTTCTTTTATTAATGATGCTTAACGAACAACCCCCTCTTCTATTCTTAATGATATATATCTTACTGCTTCGCTTCGTACTTTTGATTATTGGAATTTTACTCTGCCTTCCCCTTATGTTCAATCACCCATGGTGTCATCTGCACTCAAGCAGCCAACCCCTCTGCAGACCATGGGAATGAAACCCATGAGTTTGATTTGGCTTTAAATCCTAAATCCTTAAGGGGGAGTGATATTCCAACTCTTGACTTTCGATATAAGAACTAGTGTTAATGATGTTAGCTCAAAGTTTATTTTCAACGATTTTAATGATAACTATATAATATTTCAAAATTAAAATTGGATTTATTTCTTTGTATAGAAAATGATATTTTTAAAAAAGGAAATAAAATCATAGAAAAATTACTTCCTTTCTTATAGGAACCTTATTAGTAAACTTTCCTTATTAGTAACATTTGGAAGGATCTTACCATTTCGAACAATTAACTCCTAAAATTTTTGTTCCAGTAGAGATGTTACTGAAAATCCAAAGTCAACTCAGAATTAAGACGAAGCATCGGCTAGTTGAAGAAATTGGCTATTTATAGAAGAGCAACAACATTTGCGAAGAAATGAACATACATAGACTTTTGAGACATTTGAGCAGCATTTATATTCTTGAGAGTCATATCATTCTTATTGTATCTTGCTGATTACAAAGGCAATTACTTGTTTTATGCTGAAAGCTACAAGGATACGGGTCATTACTTATAGTAAAAAGCAGATATTATCCCACAGAGATTGTGCTTAGGCACTATTTAATTTATGTTACGCTTTGTTTAAGAATTAAATTCGAAAATTGAACTAAAAGGTAAACTAAATTATACAAACTAGCAATAATTGAAAAATGTAATAATGGAAATCCATCAAGAAAATTAGTTAAGTTATAAGAGAGAGGATTTCACCTGTCATTAATGCTAATGTAGCCTTTTATGTGTTTATGGGGTGTCGGTTCTAGACGATTGTATGGTTGATTACTCTCTCTCGAGTTAGAATCACTCCCTAAATTGTAAACCCTACTCGAATTATGGACTTGCAATCTCTTAATTCACAAATTATCCACAATTCTAATTAGTTCTAAAACTCTCTAACAAACAATTGGGTCTCACACGGGATCTCTCTCTATAAAATTATCAACTAGATTGATTAATTGGTCAATTAGATCACCTAACTATATTTAATCCAATCTAATCATTTTTATCTGGTTCTCCCTCTTGGTTTGTTACAGAAACATGCAAATACATTAATTAATCACAACACCCAAATCAAGTAAACACAATTCAACTAGATTAATATTAAAAATAAGCAAAATCCTAAAGGAAAAGTTAGAACATTATGAACAACCCAAAATCTATATCCATACAACCCATCTCAATCTTACACATTAAATGAATAAAAAGATAAACGTGAGGAAATGAAACTCAGGTTGGATGATTCGGGAAAGCAATGGCATCGAGTGATCACTTATTTCCAGAAGCTTCGGCGTCGAAACCCTTCTCTTCTTCTTCTCTCTCTCTCTCTCTCTTCTTTCTCTCTCTCTTTTCAGTTTCCAAATGTAAGCAAAATGTAGACTCTGTTTTAGGGTTATATCATAATCCTTTTATATTCTTTACAAATTAAGGTAACCCTAATGTCTTTCTGGGGTCCAAAATGTCCCTGAAAAACTTACTCCAAAAGTGCTTCTGTGTCTGTCTGCACGCAGGCTACGATCGTGCACTAAAATCTGCTCTCTGTCACAATCATAGTAGATCCCCCACGATTGTGGCCTTATTTTTGAGCTTCTTTCATGATTGTGGCCCTATGTTGGTGCTTCTGTCACGATCGTAGCAGGTCCCTACAATCATGTCCTTGTGTTTTAATTTGGGTCTCTTCTGAAACTCTTCCGAATGCTAGGAAACACTAACAAATTCATCATGACACCTCATATATATAAAATTGAAGCTCAAAAACATGTTCTCACCCAAAGAACACTTAAAACACAACTTTTTATGAACTAACACAATTCTTAAGCTAAGCACACACTAAACAATCAACTTAACCACTAAACATATATCAAATTACCTATAAAAATACAATGCAATCTACACCTATCATGTCTTAGAAAGTGAAATCACTTTATTCAGATTACTTTTGAAGGAAAGAATGAAGTAAAGAAACATATAATAAATCTTTTAGTGCTTTAATATGAGACTATTTGTGTGAAATACGGAGAAAAAGTAGACGAATTCTTTGGATTTTTCAACAATGTCATCACTGCCTTGAAAAACTTGAGCAAGATATATCCAAATGATGAGCTGGTAATAAAAATTCTAAGATCATTACTAAAGGAATAGAGACCAAAAGTGACAGCTTTGGAAACTGCAAAAGATCTCAATCCAATCTCACTTGACTAGTTAAAAGGAAACTTAATGATTCATGAAGCCGAGCTTAGGCGAGATGAAGGATCCTTATACAGAAGAGGAATGGCACTAAAAGTAGTTGACAAATCAATTCCATCAATTAATGATGAAAGTGATACTGAGTTGAAAATAGATGGAGATGACGAATTCAACTTCATGGTAAGAAAATATGCTCGTGTCTACAAAAAAATATCATGAAGAATAAGGAAGGAAGCAAGAAAATTGGAAACAACAGGTTCCTATCAAAAGGTAGTAGTGGCAATAGCAATACACAAAATAATCAAACCATATGATATCATTGCAAGAAGCTTGGACACATAAGACCAGAATGTCCCTTCTTTAAAAGAAAAAGACAGAAAATAAAACCCAAAAAGCATGCTATGACTGCAGCTTGGTCAGATGAGGATTTTGATAACTTTGAAGAAGAAGAGTCTAAAGAAGTCATCAATGTTTGCCTTATAGCAGAATCAGGAGATGATGTGGTATATTATTCTGACCCTGATGTTAAAATTAATTAATTGAAAGATGTAACATCCCGTTACTTGACCTAAGATTAAAATGGTGTTTATTAGAGATTAATGAGAAATTAGGAAGCATAATTCATG
>JANQBM010081110.1:0-27687 GCA_025594535.1 Erythroxylum domingense | reverse complement strand
GTTTTAAGCATCCCTGGTGGGGAATTCCTCCCCCGTGGGCTACGGGTCCAGATGTCATGTAGGACGTCGGGCCGTGGACCCGCCCGGGGAGGGGTTCCAGCAAGTGCCTTTCTGTACAGATAGATACCCTTCAGACTTTGCAATGCCCCAGCCACATTTTAAAGATGTATGATGTCTATCTTCGCTGACATGATAAAAAACATAATGGAGGTGTTCATGGATGATTTTCCAATCTTTGGAGATTCTTTCGACATGTGTCAAACTAATTTAGATATAGTTCTTCAAAGATGTGAAGAGTCACACTTGGTGCTAAATTATGAGAAATGTCATTTTATGGTGCAAGAAGGGATACTGCTAGGGCATAAGATCTTACATCAAGGATTCGAAGTTGACAAAAAAAAAACAGAAGTGATAGAGAAACTTCTACCGCCAAGTAATATAAGAGGTGTGGGAGGATTTTTTGGTCATGTAAGATTTTATCGTCACTTCATCAAAGACTTTTCACAAATTGCAAGATCATTGGAAAACCTTTTAGTTAAGGATGTGCCTTTTTTGTTTGATGACAAGTGCATGCCTGCATTCAACACATTAAAGTAGGCATTAATATCAGCACCAATTTTATCACTATCGGACTGGACACTCCTATTTGAAGTTATGTGTGATCTAAGTGACCAAGCCATAGGTTGTGTTTTAGGCCAAAGGAAAGATAAGAAGTTGCATGCGATTTACTATGCTAGTAAAACTCTTACAGGACCCCAGCTGAATTAAACTACGATAGAAAAGGAACAAGTCAGAGTAGTGTACATATGTGACAAGTTTTGAGAATATATATTAGGTTCAAAGGTAACTGTATTCACCAATCACGCGACACTAAAATATCTTTTTAACAAGAAAGATGCAAAACCTAGGCTCATTCGATGGGTGTTAGTTTTATAAGAATTTGATATAGAGGTGAGAGATAAAAAGGGAACAAAAAATGTGATTGCAGACCACTTATCTCAAATTGAGGGAGGGGAATGTAAGCCAAGTGATGACATTAACAAAAATTTACCAATTGAAAGTCTGATGCTACTCGAGAGCTTTACTACACTATGGTTTGTGAATATCACAAATTATATTGCAGTGGTAAACTTCTGTCAGATCTCTCTTACTAACAAAGGAAGAAGTTCTTACATGATTGTAACCGATATATATGGGATGAGCCATCCCTATATAAGGCTTATACATATAGATTAATATGACATTTTGGTCGAGATAAGGAAATGTTAGACATCTTAAAATAATTTCATGAAGGTTAGTATGTTGGGCATTACTACACTATTAGAGTGGATTTTATTGGCCATAGATGTTTAACGATGCTCAGACCTACGTGGCACAATGTCGAGCCCCAAATTTCTTGTTAATTTTATTAAGCATGATTTGAATAAATTTTGTGGTCTTGTTAGGTAAATCATTTTATTTGGAGTTTAATTAGCATGTCAATGTTAGGAGGATTTATAGCATGAATTGATGGAATTAAAGTATTAATGTTGTAAGGTGATATAAGGGTAAAAGACATAAGGCTTATATTGGAGGGCAAAAGGGACATTTTTGTGATTATTAAGAGTGTAGAAGAGAAAATTGTGAGTGAGAAGAGGGAAAGAAAGAGAGTGTCGTGGAAGGAGAGGAAGAAAAGAGAAAAGTTAGGGTTTTTTGAAATTCTTGAAGAATTTGAGGACTTTGAGGCTAAAACAAGTAAGTATGAGCATTAACCGTTCATGATTGTTAGATGAAGCATTTTTAGGGTTGTTTAGAAGTGAAAATAAAGTGAATATGTGTAGGAAGTTGTTGATGAATGATTATGTAAATGTTGTGTTTGGTTAATGATCAAAAACTAGATTATGAATTGTTGTGAATGATATTGGACTGGAATTGTGTTGAAAATGAAGTAGAAGAGATGGGTTAGTGATAAAATGGGTTATATGTGAAAGGTGGGAAGTAAAAAGAGGAGAAATGTTGCAAACACGTTCTCGCAAAAAGGGTTTCTAGATATTTTGTCGCAGCGAACTTCTGGGTTTCACCACGGCGTCACAAAACATGTTCTCAATTTGGATAATTTCATCGCGGCGAACTCAACTTTCCAGTGCAGAACATGCTTTGGTATTTTGGTCATAACTTTTGGTGTAGTTATCCAAATGGACTGATTTTTACTTTGTTGTAAACTAGAGACATAGGAATATAAACTGTATGAAGGAATCAAATCTGTATTCAGTATCTACGAATTTCAATGTCAGGGTGGAAGTTGAATATATAATTTGGTTTCAGCATGAGAAGTAGTTTAAATTGTTGAGGTATGACTTTCCGATTTCTAAACCAAATTGAATGAAATTTTGGTTAATTTTTTAAAAAATCAAGAAGTTGATCAAGAGAGGCAAGAGGAGCAAGTGGAGCAAGAGTAAAGACATCCTTAAGCCACTTTTATAAGCAAGGATTTCAAGGTGGGTTACACTTTTACAATTAAGTAATAAGCCCCTAATGTTTTCTTCAAAACCAAGAAAATTTTAAAATGTTTTCAATTGTGTTATAAATGTGTTGTTAAGGCTATTTGAATGCTTTGATAATGTTCCACACGTTTGTATATGAATTGTGTTATTGGTTTACGAAATGAATGATGAAAGTGACTTTTTTTAAAAGGATATTGATCTTTGAAATGATATAATGGTTATGAAATCAAGTTTTGGAAAAATTTCGTTGAGGTAATATGTTTACAAGTTATGATATGCATAATTATGTGGTTTATGGTGGTCCGCTAAGTTAAGTCAAGTGTACTTTGAAAAAAGGCTTCTCCCGCCTGCCCGCTAGTGGCATGAAGCTCCTTCATGGACTCCTATAAGTTCACAGCTATGTAAGATCGTTAAGAAGAATTGGGATAGTACGTTCTGCTCATAGCTACACAGGAACCTTATGGAAAATGTGTAGTACGTTTTGTTTTGGATCCACCCAAATCATTTTGATGCGCCTATGTGTTGACAAGTTTATTAAATGCATGATTTGAATTGCTTATAAAGTGTTTGATGATTTGAGAATTGAGAAATATGTGTTTATCATTCAATGTAAACTATTTCAAAGGTTTTGCTTATTACTGGTTATAAAATTGTTACCCATGAGCTTTAAGCTCACCCCCTCCATCTTCCTTCTCATCTTCAAGCAATGATCAAGTTATTGAGTGATTGAGTCAAGAGTCAAGGCATCACTCCAGTTTGCATGTTTTGTTTTGTTTGTTTTTGAAGTTAGATTATGTAAAATAATGTTTTAGTCGCATTTTGAGCTATTCTAGTTTTTATAAACTTTGTATTTGGATTATGATGTAAGGGAGCTCAAAATGTCCACTAAAGCGTTGTAAAACTCTTACTTTTGATATTAATGAAATATATGTTGGTTTTGTATAAGATTCTTCTTATGTTTTTGCAAAGTATTCGATTTTAGAAATGAGATTAAGATTTTGAGAGTTTGTTTGTGGTTAGGTTCTTATCCATTTTTGTTTTTGGGTTGTATAAATGAATTTGGTTAAAAATTTTAAATTTGCATTTTAGTAAGATAAGAAATTTGGGTTCTGCCACAGGGATTTTTGCCACGACGAAGTTAAGAGTTCGCCACGCCATAATTCACCCGAAGCTCTTTATTTTCGTTAGTGTAGTGAGTTCTCCGTGGCGAAAATCAAAATTTCGGGCTTACTGTGGTGAAGTTCAATATGTTCACCGAAGCGTGAAATTTCTTAAGGGTCAAGGGGATTTTCTCCAATATATTGGCCGCGGCGAAACCCACCTTTACTTTCGAAGAATTTTTCTTTTAAATTTCAAAATTCTAAGCCTCCATCCATGCTCAAGCTTCATGATCCCATGTCTGATGTTGGGCTCCAAAAATGAGTTCCAAGACACAATGTGATCAAAGATAGAGAATAGGTAACATCTTTAAGAGGGATAAAATGCCTTTATCCAACATTCAAGAAGCGGAAGTCTTTGATGTATGGGGCATCGATTTTATAGGTCCGTTCCCATCTTCAATAGGGAACATGTATATTCTAGTGGGTGTTGATTATGTTTCACATTGGGCTGAAGTGGTAGCATCTCCAACCAATGATGGAAAGGTAGTGTAGAAGTTCATTAAACAGTTATTTAACTGATTTGAAGTGCCATGTATGATAATAAGTGATGGAGGGACACATTTTTGCAACAGATCTCTTGATGCCCTCTTAAAAAGATATGGAGTGCACCATCGAGTTGCCATATCTTACCATCTGTAGGCTAGTGGCCAAGTGGAAGTTGTTAATCAAGAGCTAAAAAGAATTTTGGAAAAGACAGTGAACAACTTTAGAAAGGATTGGGCAACAAAGCTAGATGATGCCTTATGGGACTATAGGATAACTTTTAAAACACCCATCAAAACAACTCTTTATAGGCTCGTGTACGGGAAAGCTTGTCAATATTGAGCATACTAGGCAATTAAAGCCTTAAATTTTGACTGAAAATAAGCCAAAGAAAAGAGACTTCTACAACTGGACGAACTTGAAAATTTTCATTTTAATGCCTACGAAAATGCCAAACTCTGCAAGGAAAAAGGTAAGTAATGGCACGATGCTCGTCTCAAGCAAAAGGAATTTAAGTAGGCACACTATTCTGCTTTATAGTTCACGCTTGACGCTATTTCCATGGATGTTAAAGTCTAGACATAGTGGATCATTTGAGGTCATTCAAGTTTTTGATCATGGAGCCCTCAAACTAGAAAACACTAACAAGGAGACTTTTAAGGTCAATGGGCTTCATTGCAAGCTTTATTTTGGAGGAGCAATTCCTAAAGATAAGGAAGTGATTACCTTGTCTTCGAATAATTAAGATGCTTTTATGGACGCAAGGTCAAGTTAAGGACCATAAACTAGCGCGTTTAAAAGTTTGTTTGAAAATGTTAGGTGTAGTCAGAATTGTTTTCAATAAAATGTTAGTAATTTGTGTTGACTCTTGGGCGTTCATCCATTCCTTCATCTCCATGAGAATTTGCCTAACCCATTTTTCTTTTTCAAATTAGTCTTCATTTTTGTCTTTATTTTTATTTTTATTTATTTTTTGTTTACCTTAATTTTATATTTCTTCTTGTCTTTTATGTGATTGTTTGCTCCCTTCTCACATTGAGGACAATGTGTTGTTCAAGTGTGGGGAGGGTTATGTGTTTTGTTTTGTATGTGATTTTGCATATAATATGATAGTGTTAGGTTGCATTTTATGAATTGTTTGAATGTGTCAAAGACTTAGATGGATTGAAATCTATTTAATTTTGAACATAGTTTATTAGGTTGTGAATAATCATTAGCTCGCAGAATTAGTGAATTAGGATCTTTGGTATATATACAACTTTCAACTTTTAACTTTAAACTCTTAACTCTTTATTTACAAGAAATAATCCTGTGATCAAGTGATAATTTTCATTTTGTGCATATTATTTGTGTGTTTTACGTTCTTTTGATAGGTTTATGTCAGGATTTGCTTGTGTTTCTATGATAATTCATATTTATGTATGTTCTAGGTGATGAAATACCAAAGTGATGTGATTTGGAGTGAATTTGGCTAATCTGGAACTGGACAGAACTTCAACATGACCATGTTGAAGGTGCCGCGATGCTGGCAGATTGCTACCTGTGAATCTCAAATTAATTATCTTGGGATTTGAGCCCGAATGACACTTGTAAACTTGTCAGATAGAGTCTGAAGAGGCTAAAATAGTAGATAAAGAATATTTTGTGAAAGAGATTTGAAGAGGCTCTGGAATTGAGAAATAATACTTGTAAACTTGCAAGAGATAGTGAAATCTCAGATAAACTCTAAGGACTGGACGTAGTCCAAAGGCTAAAGGTGAACTAGTATAAATCACGGTGTCATTTTCTCTATCCCTTATCTCTTTAATTTCTTGTTGTTAGAATAATAGATACTATTTTTATTGTTGCGTTACTGAAACAAAATAAGTACGTTGTTTTGTAATCTTCTGAATCTTTCAAGAAAATCAAGAAGTTTTTAAAAAAGATTACTATCTTAGATGATTTAACACAATTCAACCCCCCTTCTTGTGTATTTTACATATTATATGTGATTTCTATAATAATAAATGATTTACTTCAAGTCCTTGCTTAATTAAATAAATGAAAAAAAATTATAATAAAAACCTATCGGACTTGTAATAAGCTTGACTTTTTATGGAACTATACCTAGGAATAGTTATAGAGTCTGAAGGACCAAAGAATTACTAATGTGTGTATGCAATTGAAAAGGGTAAATAAATTGATACTTAGATGTCGATTACTTTGTATATTTAGTTCAAAGCCTCTAGACATAGATTTTGCATGTTAATGATTTGATATAACTTGTATGATTGTGTTTAAGATTAAATTTATTTTATGAAGTTGAAGCCATTACCACATTATTGCATTGTATGTCGTGTGTTTATTATGTGTTTGTTGTTTTGTTTGCTTAAGGACAAGCAAATGTTTAAGTGTGGTGATGTTGATAGCTGTGATTTGCATCAAATTGTAGGGTTAAAATTGTTATGTATTAAGTGTTAATTTGAGTGTTTAGTATATGTTTAAGTTAGAATTATGTTAGTTTATGTGTTTAAATGTCTTTATGGGTTAGTATAAATCTTTGAGCTTAAATGTTATGTTTTTGAACTACTTTGTTATGTTTGTTAGTGCTTCAAGGCCAACAATAAAGAACTAAGAAGTTTTGGAGATTTTCAGGCTAAAACCATAGCTTACAATCATGGCACAATAGGCCATGATCGTGACAGAAATATGTGAGCCATTATGCCCTAGGCCACAATCTTGGCCACTATCATGGCACTTGGGCTACACTCATGATAGAAAGGGGTGGATGCTAGCATGATCGTGGCTGACAGGGACATGATTGTGACTTGCATCGGGCAGATGCGAAAACAAGTGAAAACGTCAAGTTTTGAGGAACTTTTCAGACCATTTTCACCTCGAAAAAGCCCTAGGGCTGCCAAGGTATTTAAAGAACATGAAGAATATAATGGAGAAGCTTTTGCATCTGCCACATCCTGTAAACCCTAGAGAGTTTTATTGAGATATTTGAGGAAGGAAATGAAGGAAGATAGATACAGAGAAGAAGCCTATGCGAAATACTTCTTGGAACAGGAAGTTTCCCGCTCTTGCTGCTTCCATCAATCTGTTACACTCGTATTTTTCGATTTTATTTCAATTTTATTGATGTATTGAATTGAGATAGTCGTTGAGAATAGGATTTGTCAAATGTTGATATTTGTCTAAACTCGTCTTCGGGAATTTTGTCTTTAATATTAATGAAAGTTGATTTAAAACTTTTTTATTGAATTGTTTGTTATTCAATTTCTACTTTTAATAATTCAGTAACAAACTGAGAGGGTGAATCGAGTGAAAATCAATAAATTAGGCTACTGAGAGTTAGGTAATTTAATAGATTAAGAATTAAATTAAACAAGTAAAATTGTGCAATGAGAGATCGCAAAAAGTTAAAAGGTTGCAATTCTATAATCTAATTAGGGTTTATAAATTAGGGTTAAAGATTATAACTCGAGAGAAAGTAATCCACCCTAGGACCGTCTAGAACCGGTAATTAAATAATTTCATAATCAATTAGGTTTTCATTAAGGTTGAATTAAAATTCCCTTTCTCTCAATTTGTAGTTCTTAGGTTGATTTTTGATTTGGTTATGAAGTTGCTATCTTGTTTATAATTTCAGATTTTATTCTTAAAATTGGTTGTTTGATTGAACAAATTTCTGCCTTAGTTGTTTATTTGAATTATTGTGAATTTGAGTTAGGCATTAGATTTTAGGATTAGATTATTCCTCCTTATGGAATCGACACCTTGGATACTATGTGAATGACCTGCAAGCTTACGAAAATATTAAAACTTATCCTATAGGAACTTGCAATCAACTACTATTGGCCTAAGGAGTTTGTCATTTATAATAACCTTGAAACTCTTGAAAGGATGTCATGCCTAGTTTCTATTGCTTTTAATTGCCTTCATTTCTTGATTTTGGTTACAAATTATTGTAATTTGATCCAAATGGCAAATAATTTTAATGAAAATGGTGTGGATATTTGATAGTTGTGCATTAGTGTATGTTTTTTTAAGTATTTAGCATATGCTTCTTGCATAATAGATTATTATTGATATGTTTTAGGATTTATTTTGTATGTTTTGTTTAGTTTAATCTTCAATGTGTTTTTTATGTTTGATGAAGATTTAGGGTAAGAATTAATCATTTTGATGTAGGAATGGAGGTTAGTCATATTTGCGATTGAGCTAGAGACCAAGAAAGAAGAAGAGAAGAAGAAGAATTATAATACAAGAACCCACGATCGTGGGTTTCATGTCAATTCCCATAATTGTGGGATGTTTAACTTAAGGATACACATAGGGTTCACTTATTCTTTTAGGTTTTTCATGACTATATAAGGATAAAAACCCCCCATGGATGAAAAAGCTTTGTGTAAGATTTGCCTCCTTAAGTAAAAATACAAGTTTAAACCTTTCGAAGAGGTAGAGATTCAAGGTTTTTGGCTAGGGACAATTAATTACACCTTGGGAGAGGGTAGTTAATAAATTAGGACATCTTAGGTGAAACACTATTCAATTAATAAAATAGGAGGTAGAGAAAAAAAGGAAAAAGTTATCTCTAGTAGTGATAATCTTGAATTGCAAGTTTCCACATTTTTGAGTTATTGTTTGTGCTTTGTTAATTGTTTAATTTAATTTAATTTTCCAGTTTATTTCCTTAAAAAATTTTGGGTTATTAAACAAAGACTAATCTTAATTAAGTGATGCCTAAGAACAATCCTTGTGGGATCGATATTTGCTTATTACTGCAAGTCATGACCTATATACTTGCAGTTTTTAGCCCAAAAATAAATAACCTATTTCACATTTAACAAGTTTTTGGCATCGTTGCCAGGGATTGTTTTTTTAGTTTCTTATTTAGTTTATCTTACATTGATTTAAGAGTTTTTGATACTTTTGCTTGTGTAGTTGCAAGTGTATGAATACAAGGAACACATAAAGATTGACAAAATTTAGCGACAAAGTGTTATCCGTTATCACAAGACACGAACAAAAGTTAAGAAAAGCAAAGCATCGAGATATTATACAAAAAAATATGGTTGAAGAAGGAGAACAAGGAGGAAATGAGAGGACACTAATGGACTTGATGAAGTCAAGGTTCTATCCTTAAGGAGTTGCAAGGCCAACGATAAAAGCTAACAATTTCGAATTAAGTCGACGCTCCTCAACATATTGCAAAATAGTGTGCAATTTTATTGGGTTGCCTAACAAAGATCCAAATGCCTATATTGTAAAATGTTTGAAGATTTGTGACACCTTTCGATTTAATGGGATGTCAGACGATGCTGTGAAGCTAAGACTATTTTCTTTTACTTTGAAATATCAGGTGAAGGTGTGGTACAACTTGTTAAATTTAGGATAGATCACTATTTGGGAGTAGCTAGCCCAAGCATTCCTCGCAAAATATTTTCCATTGACAAAATGACAAAGATCATAAAGGAGATCACAAACTTTCAACAAAGTGATAGGGAGCCTCTATAAGAAGCGTAGGAGTGATTCAAAGACTTACAAAGAAGTTGTCCTCACCACAACCTTCTAAGGGAGTTCCTATTGTAGACATTTTATAACGGTGTTAATTAGAGCACGAGAGGAACCATAGATGCAGCTACTAGAGGTTTTTTGATGAGGAAGACTATTGATCCAACTCATGACCTTTTGGAAGAATTGATGAGCAACAATTGTATGTGGTCAAGCGAGAGGAGTAGACAGGAGAAAAAGTGTTGGTTTATACCCTACAACCAATTTCTTTAGTTGTAGTTTAATGACAAATTATCTAAAGACATTCTTTATCTTGTAAATGTTTAGATGTATATGATAAAATCCATGGTAATTATATATTGTAAATGAAATTATAACGAGATTATAATTATGAGATTCATATTGAATTTATGTATTATTTCTAAATGTTCCTAGTCATTGTTCTATTAAGACTAGACATTAATACAATGTAAAAGGACTAGCATACATTTTGTTTTTCCTTATGAAGGAAGTAGTCGATCTCACAGACTAAAGTATAGAGATACTTAAACAAATGTGTGGGTGCTTGCTAGAGAACAAGTTCACTGAATAGACCCGATATGAGAAATCCATTTGGAACATTACTTAAGGTCATCAAAGTTTTCTTGTTTGGGGATTGCCTTATTTTGGTACTACTTATCATCTGTTTAATCATAGGTTATTTAATCGGTAGTCATTAGATGTAACATGAACTATATACAAGTAGTTATGTGATCAAGATAGGATTCATCACCATAAAGTAATTAGGGATAATGTTTCGATGTTCTCGATGAGTATTGATTTAGGAAATCCTTGGCTAAGGTCAAATGATGCTTTGTAAATAGTTTACAAATGTCATTAATTAAATCGATAGCTAAAGGCAGAGAATTAATATGACTAGACTCAAAATAGAGTAGATAATAATTTCATGTTCTATGTCTAATCAGAACATTGTATGATGAAAGAATTGAATTATACGATACAATCATGCACGAAAATATTAGTCAAAACTACTTGGACATTCCTAAATATTTAGGTGGTCATGATGCATTACTAGGTGCCAATCTTGATCTATGATTATAAATTGTTTAAATGGAGAATTAAAGATAAATTAAAATGAGTTTTAATTTATCTAATTTTAATTATGAATTAGAATTAGGATTTATAATCGTTGCCAACATATTTGGGAACCTAAAGAGTCTCACATATAAAATAGGTTAAAAAGAGTAAAATTAAATTAATCAAGTTGGACTTGATTGTAAAGTTTAAGAAACTTTATAATTAAATATGAGATATTTAATAAATAAGGATCAATATTAGATATTAGATTTTATTTAGACAAAATTGGTATTTAATTAGAATTATAAATAATTCTAATTAAAGTTTAATTGAACTTAGATTTTAATACCAATGAAGTTACCAAAATGCCTAGAACCTATTATAAATAGGCTTAAGCTTTATGGAGCTAGTACTTCTTGCTTAATCCTCTTTGTAAGAAATATAGAGTTTTCTCAACTCATTCCATGGATGCTGTTAGAGGTCAGACATTTGTGCGGCTAAGTTGGTTGAAATAGATCTGTTTCGGGAACAGTTCAAGGGATGTGACAAGATAAAGATCAAGCTTCAGAATAAGGCATGAATTAAATTTTCGCTTTATTATAATTTATGTTGATCATTTTATAGAATTAAATAGATCTTGGTTTTTAAGAAATCAAAAGTTACGAAAAAGTTACATGATTATTCCTCTACAGTCGAGATTGGATCCTGACTTAGTTTCCTAACAGTGATATTAGAGCCAGATTTTAATTCTATAATTTGATTAAATTTTTAATAGTTATTGATGATGAGTTTTGGAATTGAAATTCTTTAAGTGTTAAAAATAGATTAAAAAATGGAAATCTAGAAAACAAGGAAACCTTGAATTTGTTTCTGTTTAATTTATGAAAAGTTCAAAATATGTTGTTGGATTGGTTGTGTCTTGTGAGCGTCTAGAAATAAATTGCATATTATGCTTTTCTACGAATATTTTTTTGGATATTGCCGAAGAAGTCGAGTTTGAGAAACCCATCTTAGTTTTGGTTGCAATTTTTGTTTTTAATAAGGATATCTAAAGAAAAATCGAATTTGATTTGATTAGGAATTCTAGATTGTCTGGTTGGTTAGGGCTTGTTACGCCATTTTGTGGCGTTGTTTAGGTATTTACACCCATAGAAATCGTCAACCACTAGCAAAATAAATTAGCTTTAAGGGCATCTGCTATTTTTTTAGTTTTGAAAATTGGAATCCAAAAAATTTGAAATCTAAAAGTCCCGAATTTTGAAAAAGGATTGTTGTGGGTTCTGGAAAAACAAGATAACTAGGGGCGTTGGCGGATGAATTTTATGCGTGATTAATGATGGTCGTCGGAGAAGTCACTAGTGAAAAAGGGGCAATAGTCGCCCAGGCGACCATAAGTAGTAAGAGTTTTGGTTATGCTGGAGAATGGCATTTTTTTGCTTAGAAATTTTTATGTCATTTTTTTTGTTGCCTAAACTGCTATTCTAGAAACCATCTATGCATGAATTAAAACTTAGGTTGTGTTTTGTGTTTTATGTATTTTGGATGTATTGTGGCTAGATTTTTTGGAAAAATCAGCAGCGATAGTCTGGAGGATGGAACGCCCATCTGTAGAAAATAAAGAGACACTGCTTGGTGTCTTTCGCGACCATTGATTCTTTAATCACTTGAGTCGATGACTGGCAGCGGCGTTAACGGGGAGAATCTTCTCCTTGCTATAATTACCGACAGTTTCACACGGCCAGTGGTGGCGGGGAGGTGGCAAGGAGTCGACGATGACTAAAAACTGGAAAAGTTGATGGGGCGGTGATTTGAGAACTATCGGTTGGAGACCCGATAGTTGAGGATGAAGAACAAGCAGTGTTAGAAGCATGGAAGTGACAATCTCCATGTTTTTGGAGATGTGGGAAGCATGGCAAGGCGGTCTCCAAGTTTTTGGAGAGGACTATAGGCGCGTGTAAGTCACGCACCCACCGTCTTTTGGGAGCTCTCCATAAAGAGGTGAATGGCGTATGCATGCGTCAAACACTTCCCAACTTATTTATTTTTTAATTTTAAATTTTAAAATTTTGAAAATTATTTTCAAATGGTTAATTTTATGGGGAATGCTTTAAATTTTAGTTTATATTTCCAAGGTGTTGGATTATTAAATTAAATTCAATTATCCATTCAATTCTAAAATTAAAGTAATTAATTTTCTTAATATGATTAAGATTAATAATTATATCGATTCCTAATTAGTTTTTAAAAATTAATTTCTAAAATTAGAATTAATTATTTTCAATTAGATTGAAATTAATTAATTATAAAATTAGTTTCTAAAATAAAATTTAATTAGTTTCAATTAAGAAAATTGTTTTCTTAAGTAATTAAGAAAATTGTTTCTTAACTAAATATATTTATTTCAATTTAATTGAGATAAATTAAATTCTTAGTTTTATTTTTTTAGAGAATTATTAATTTATTTATTTAAAAATTGTTTCTTTATTTATAAATAATAATTTTCTTGATTTATTAGAAAGGATATTATCTTGATTAAATTTTGAAATAGTTTCCATTTATTTATCAAGAAAAGGAGCTTTCTTTAGTATTTTTGAAACTAGTTTTCTAATTTATTAAAGAAAGTTTTCTAATTTATTAAGAAATCAATCTCTAAATAAATAACATAAAGGACTTTCTTAATTATATTTGTAAGTGTTTTACTTACTTTTGAAAGTAGTTTCCTGTAATATTAGAAAGTAGTTTTCTAATTAAGCAAAAGTAATTTCTAATGAGATTAGAAATAGTCTTCTAATTAGATTAGAAATATTTTTAATCGAATTAGAAAAGGTTACTTATATAATTTTGGAATAGGATTTTTTCTAAATTATAATAAGTAAGAAGAATAATTTATTGAAAATTGTTTTCAATTAAATTTGATTAAAGGAGTCAAGATAAATTGAAAATATTTTCTAATTGGATTTGAAAATTTGTTTTCAAGTCAAATTAAATTTTTATTTGGAATAGGAACTTAATTCATTTAGGAATCATTGAGTTTAATCTAATTAGATTTTTTCAAAGAGTTAGAAATATTAGTTTAGATTATGAAGATCAATTACTAGAATTAAATGAAGCTTGATATTTTATGCATATAATTTGATTATGAGTGCATAAGTTGCATATTTTATTTATATGGTTGATATATATATATATATTGGATGTGTGATGAATTGTATGTTTTATATGTGTGATATTTTACAAGCAATTTTGTGATTTATGAGACAAATCAAATTAAAAACTCTCATTAAAATGTTAAGAACGTAATTGTTTCCTTCCATTATCATAAAAATAAACCAAAATTTTATTTATTGTAGGCCTGTTGAGCAAACTTAAAGTTGCTTTAACCCAAACATGTTTAGTCTTATATTAATAGGTTCTACTTAACTAAATTTGTGTGATTTGGATGAGTAAACTTATGATAATATGAATTTAGATGCTAGGTTAGAAATAATATATGAGATATATTTTGGCAAGCGTTGTCTCCTCTCAGATCTAGGATTCACATAAGATGTGATTGATAAAGTTGTTATCTACCTAATTTAAGTCTAATTGGTTTACTGAATAAACTCAATATTAACTATACTTGAATAGGATCTTAGCCCACTAGAAAGATTAGAGTAATCTTTCTAAATAGTAGGGAGGGATATTATTTTGAATAAAATAGTGCGAGGAAGCAAATACATGATTAAAGTCATAACCTTATTTGGTAGTTATGGCATACAATTGATTATTTGCTTTCTTACATTTATTTTGTTATTAGTGAAACTTACCTTGTTTAGTATAGTTGATGCTAAGTTAGTGAACCCAAGTTTTTGGATATAGGACATGTTTGAGAAGTGTTCTCAAAAGTTAGAAAAGAAAATTTTATGTCCATTATGTTATTATGTTGTAATCGCTGTTAAGGTTTTGGTGACAAAGTTTTAAGAGATATGTCAAAATCATATAGATGACAAAATGTATTGACATTCTAAGTTGACTAATGTTTGATAAAATTTGAAGACAACATGTAAGATGTATGTCAACACCATGATAGCAAGATACAAGAGGATGCAATGAGTAGAGCTAAAAGGTATAGTACCTTAATGAAATTGTTTCATTTAATTTAGCCTACTAAAAACATAATTGTGGATTAAAATTAAAGGTTAGCAATAATATGATAATAGTTGTCATTAGAAGAAAATTATTGCATGACTTTTCTTGCCTATATTTGATATGATAAAGATCATATGTATTTCTAATTCATGCTTATGAGTATTTGATAATGAATTTAGATTCAACATTATTGTAATGTGCAATGCATGGTTAGAAATAGATTGTTAAGTAAAAGTATTTGATCCAATTTTATACAAAGAGTTTGTATGTGTTGGATCATAGGAGAATTATGCTTAACATTAGTGGAAAGAATTAAAAGTTAGATAACCGAGATTACCCTTTTATGCCATATTGGTTAAATCAACATAAAGAAAATCATAAAGTTACATACTAGGATATATGTGTCCTTTTTGTTGGGTTAGCTATGGTCACATGCATCACATGCATATAGATGTAGTGGAAGTTTCAAAACTAAGATTCCAACAACATGCCAAGTCAAAAATCACAAGATCATACATGCATACAAGGATATGTAAAGAACATGAAATATAAAAACATTTTTACCTTTGTTTCTCCTCCTTTTTTGTTTCTTTTCCTTATTTGGGTTGTTACAAACACCAAACCCTTCCTTGATAACCTAATATCATGCAAAGAAGGAAGATGAAACAATCTGTAAGGGTTAGAACACCAAACTTGATGAATTCAAGTAGATGTTCAAATGGGTGATAGTTCAAGGTTATATTGCATGCATGCTAATTTACACAACAATTGCATAAATTGCATGAAGATAACTCAAGCACTCTTCTCACTCTCTCTAGAACTCTTCTAGAACCTTTCCCTATCACTTGAGTGTGTAAGAAGTGAAAGAATCTCTTTTATATAAGTGAAGAAATCACTTATATATCATTTTGTGGCCTACATCATCGTGGCATATGACGCCTTCAGCCACGATCATTACCTTATGAGGCATGATCATGACATGCTTAAAATAGGCCATACACCTTTATTTTTTATCCGATCTTTTATGCGTGTGATCTCTTATGTTCCTGGTTATTTTAGGCACTTAAATCAACTCTTAATTCAATCAAATCATGAAGGGTTTCATGATGCCATTTTTTCAGAATATAAGTGGATTAATAAACAAACTCTTTAATAGTTAATTATCTGACTTCTATAGACAATTATCATGCAATTTTTCCTTTCACTAGAAGTATGGGCTATGTGTCAACCCCCACTAGACTGACTACGTCACATTTAGTCCAAGTGATGTTAGTTCTTATCTTATGATCTCATTACTCTTATGTGTCATTGAAGACTCTCTTCATGACACACAACTGTTCTGGCTAGAGACTCCCAAGTAATAACCCTGACAACAGGCTGTGGGTATCATCTCCTTCTATCAGGAGTGGTGAATCCTTTATTGGCTACCCAGTTACCTTCAAATTCTAATAGCTATACCCAATCGCTACCCTAAGAGTGACCTCATTTTGCTATAACAAGGAATTATATCAAAGTATAGGATTAATATCCAAGATGTCCTTAAGTACCTCAATTCTAAGGATATTTACACCATTGCTATGATAAGATAAATCATTGACATTCAATAGATCATCCATCTAATAATCTCATAGTAGGTCATCTAATGTACTTACTATTCTTAGTAAGCATCCACATATTAACTCTAAACAACTTATGCTTACAATTTGTGAGATCCATTACTTGATCAAATTAAGAAGTATAGCATGTGCTAGTCTGTATGGATTAATAATGTCCTGTCTTATTAATCCTATGACTAGGGATTATTTAGATACCAACATAATTGCACATGATAGGAATCTCATTGTCATGATCTCATCATGATTTCCTTCATGCTAGGTTTTGTATTATGGACTTCATTAATTTGATTTAAGTTCAAAATCAATTCATATATAAACAAATGTCAAATAAATGAATAATTCCTTTCACTTTATTAATCAAAATAAAGTTTATACAAAAGTGATAAAAGTGATTACCTTTAGAACACTACTTTAACAAACTCACGTTTTCACTAAAGCCATTCACCTTTGTATCTAATACCATAGGCGAGTACACAAGAATAAAAATTTTCTTGAGGAACTGGCTTAGTCAAAGGATCAACAATGTTCTAATTTGTGGACACTCTCTTTGTCTTCACATCACCTCTATCAATTATCTCCTTGATCAGGTGATATCCTTTTAGTACATACTTGGACCTCTGATGAGACCTCGATTCCTTGGCTTGCAAAATAGCCCCATTGTTGTCACAATACAACGATATTGGGTCTACTATGCTAGGAATCACTCCAAGTTTTCTTAATCGAAACAGCTTCTTTTGCTGCTTCCACAACTGCAATGTACTCTGACTCGGTCATCAAATCTACAGTTGTCTCTTGTTTGGAACTCTTCCAACTGACTACTCCACCATTCAGTGTGAAAATATAATCTGATTGGGATTTAGAGACATCATGGTCAGATTGAAAACTGACATCTATATGAGATCTCCATTTCCATATAGTAAGAATACATCCTTAGCCTTTCTTAAGTATTTTAGGATATTCTTGACAGCCATCCAGTGACCTCACTAGAATCTGATTGATATCTACTCATAATATTTAAAGCATACAATATATCAGGTCTTGTATATAACATAGCATACATGATTGAGAGACGAGGTTGAGAATCTAGCAGAGAGAATAATGGGGACAGTTTATTCATTTTCGTTATCCAATTTACGAAGAACAAACTTTAGAATTCTATACATTCATGCAGTTTGAATCCAATAAACCTATGGAATTGTGGTTTAGGTTACAGGGACAGCCTTATGAGCTTAATTATGATATTTTGCATGAAATTTATTGGTTCCCTGAATCGTCAGTAGTAGAACAATATGATGATTTTTTTGCCACCTCTTACTTGATTGAATTAACTGGAAATCGCTTAGACAATAAGAATGCATATAACAACATTATTAGAAGCCACGAACATTTGCTGTTGCATAAATTCATGTTTCAAACTATTTTTGATAAGGTAGAAACTAACAAGTGTTCGATGAAGGAACTTTTCCTGTTGTGGTGCATGGACCATAGCATCCCAGTTTGCACAACCATCCACATCTTTAATGCAATTATTGCTACTCGACATAAGAGGAGCAATAACTTAAGAATAGGTTACTTGGTTTTATTCATAGCTAATTATTACAAAGTTGAGTGCAACGAATTCATGGTCTACCATCGTGTATTCTTGAACCATCATTGTCTGTGGTGAGCTGAAATCTTGAAGTCTCATAATATGGAACTTTGGGATATTAGTACTAAAATACATGTCAAGATTAAGGCTAGTAAAGCGAGTTAGAAAGCTCAGCAACAAAAAGAAGGGGATTTGACTAGCGAGGAGTCCGGGGAGGAGGAAGAAGAAGAATTAGGATGAAAGAAACTACTAATAGAAATATTTGATCAAACCAAAACTCTGATAAATACTTTGGCTGAAAACTCTAGCGTAATGAGGATATGGCAAAAGAACAAAGATACCAGAGCTGGGACATCAGATATATTCATAGGTATTTGGAGGCTCGAGCTGTGCAACTACCTCCTCTCGCACCTTCATTACCTCCATAACTGTAAAGTTTTGTTTCTAAACCTTTTCTTTTAAATTTAGTCTTTATTTTTGTTCTGTTTTGTTTTATTTTATTTCCTTCCATATGTGCTTGTTTGTCTCTTTCACACGTTGAGGACAATGTATTGTTCAAGTGTGGGGAGGGATATATGCTTTGCTTTGAGTGTGAATTTTTCATATTGTTATGTTAGTGTGATTAGGTTGCATATTACGAATTGTAAGAATGTATTGATGGCTTAGATATAACAAAATCAATTTAATTTTGAACATAATCTATTAGGTTGTGAAGAGCCATTAGCTCACGAAATTAGCGATCTAGGTTCTTTGGCTAAAATATGCAAGTTAATTAGGATTCAATGTTAGTTTATCATCCTATAAGTTGTCACATTCATTCATAATTTTAGGTCTTTCTACTCAATAACTTTGCTAGTATTTTTTCATGAAAATGAGTGGCTAAAGTAACAAGGTAGGAATTAAAAAAGAGAAAAAGAAAAAAAATTTCTAAATTTTAAATAAATAACTATTCTGATGGCCTTCGGGTTATGAATAGAGCTAGTAATTAGTTGAGAAAGTAATGTAGCCAAGTAACCAGATTGACACACATCACAAATGTGTTCCTTCATGTAAAAAGGCTATAATGACGTTCCAATTAAGCAACATACTAAAAACATGACTTAGTCGAGTAACTGGATCGACATTCCTCACCAATGTTGCCTCTATATAAAAAGACTAGGTACATGTCCACAAAAAGTAATAAAAAATGTTTTCTAATAAAAACCTACTGAACTAGTAAGTAGCTTAACTTTTCATGAAAACGTACTTAGGTTTAGTTACAAAGTTTGATTGACCAAATAATTATTAATCTGAATGTACAATTGAAAGGGGTGAAAAAACTTGACATTTAAGTTTTGATTAATATTTATATTTAGAACAGAGTTCCTAAACGTGAATTTTGCATTTTAACAATTTGGAACAACTTGAATGATTGTGTTTAGAGTTAAATTTGTTTCATGAGGTTAAAGCCATTACCTCATTATTGTATTATGTTCTTTGTGTTTTTATGTTGTTTTTTGTTTTTCTTGCTTGAGGACAAGCAAATATTTAAGTGTGGGGATGTTGATAAGTGTAAATTGCATTGTGTTTTAGGGCATAGTTTGATATGTGTTTAGTCGTTAATTCGATCATTTAGTATGTGTTTAGGTTAGAATTATGTTAGTTTGTAAATTATATGAGTTTTAAGTGTTTTATGGGTTAGTACAAGCATTTGAGCTTAAATATTATGTTTTTGAGATACTTTGATGTGTTTACTAGTGTTTTAGGGTCAGTATCAAAGAACGGAGGAGTTTTGAAAAACATTCAGGTCGAAACAACAACTAATAATTGTGATAAAAGGTTCATATGTGGGCCACGATTGTGGCCTACCACTACAAGGAAACCATACATTAGCGACAAAAAATTACCAACATAACCAATTCTATAGCTAATTACCGACAAAAAATCAACATCCGTTGGTAAATTTATTATGTAAAAATTTCATTTTGCGATGGCAAAATTGTAGTCGGTAAAGGTGGAGGGAAAACATTCACTCACATTTACCGACGGAATATAGCGATGGTAATTCCATAACGATCGGTAAATTAGGCAGGAGCTCTTCCCGTAATTAAACAACATCGACATTTTATCGACAGATCTAGTTTCTGTCAGTGAATTTTATACTGCGTCGGTCTTTTACTGACGATTTTGTGTTCCTTCGGTATATTCAAATTAATTTTTTAAAAGTTGAAAACAACGTCATTTTACTTAATACCAAATGATGTCGTTCTGACCTTCTCCCTTTCTTCCTCTAATTCTTCATTTTTTTGTCATCGCCTTCTCTCCTCGCAATGCGTCTCCTCTCATCACTATCTGCATCTCCTCTAGTCACCGTCACCGTCTGCATCTCCTCTCATGCATCTCCTCTCCGTCAAATGTGTTGATTTGGGTATATATGCAATATTTTCGTAAAGACGTGATTAGGGTATATCTGTTGATTGGGTTAGTAGGATTGGGTGTATATGCATTATTTTGCATAATAGAAGGATACCTAATCCTTTAGTTTTGATAACTTTATCTTCATTGAATAATAAGGTCCTTCATTATAAGAAGTTGTTCTTTTAATTTGGTTTTACATTTTTTTACTTTATTTTTGTCCACCTTTTGCATACATTAATTCATTTATTTTTTGTGCTATATATGCATATATTAAAGATAATGTACAAATTATATGCTAGGGAATGATTACTATGAGACTTAGTTATATATATGCATTTAGTCCAAGTATTTAGCTTGGTAAGTTGAAATTTAAGGAAATTAGGTAAGCTGAATGGGGCGAATAAGTTGATCCATTAAAAGTGATATCATCTTGTGAGTTGATTGCATTAACTTAACAACATAATCAAATAAGATAAATTTGCTTTATTTTGTTTTCAATATGGATGTTTAAGTACTTATTAACCTAGGCTTTAATAGGCTATATCTTACATGTTAATTGGGGTTAAATTAGTTATAGTGAAGCATATTTATTCATGATTACCATAGCTCTAAAAAAGAAGAATTTAATGGACTATTGTGATAATTAAATAGCTTAACTACACTTAATATGTTTGATCAGGCTAAATTTTGCATAAGAAGGTGGTAATTGCCTAGTTTGGGATACTTGTGTGCCTTGGTAAAGAATAGATACATTAGGTTAATTGTTATTTCCACCATGATAATGTTTCTTACATGATAATTGGAGTTTCACATAAGTGAACCTCGAAACCTTAAGGTTAGTCTCATGCTTTCATTTTACTAGTTTAATTATCCTATTTTTTCAATTTATCAAATTTATTATTTTTCACTATATGATCTTATTTGAGTTAGTTTTATTGTTAGGCTAGGATTATTAATCATAGTAATATAGTCCTTGGGGGATCGGTTCTTTTGAGTACTCATATTTTAATAACTTATAGTAATCGATTATATGCATTTGTAGATATATTTAATTAGCTTTTAACACTTTTTTTTTGTCTACTTTATGTATAAGGTAAATTTGTTTGAATTAAGTTAAATTATAAATATTATTTAGTGAGATTAAGATTGCATTATAAGTTTATGTAACTATTTAAAGATCTAAGTGATTGATGAATTGGATGATTGAACCTATAATGGTAATATTTGATCAATTTGATTGAACTATTGAAGTTTCTTATAATTTGCCTTACTTATATCTTTTGATATTAATTTATTGAAGACAAGTAAACTTTAAGTGTAGGAGTATTTGATAAGCATAATGTATATCATACTGGGTGTTTTGCTATATTTTCTGTATAAATGTCTTTGATTTTAATTTATTTCATTATGTTTTAATTGATTATTTAAGATGTTACCTTAGTATGAGTTTTATTCAAGAATTGATTGATATTATTACAACTAATAAATATAAAGAAAACATAATTTTTTGGCTTCAAAAGATTTGTTGGAGAACTTAGACAATGTTTCTTAAATTGTCTATAACTCTCTCACTTGATCTCAAAATTAGATGATTCAAGATGTTATAGAAGGATAAGAAAGAGGTACTAAACTTCCATGTTTTGAGTTTTGAAGTATTAGAACGATATCAAGGTTGAACAAATTCATATGATTGTTTAAAAAGAAGCAGAAAGATTCACAACTTTAGGTATGACCATGCCTTAAAGATTGTCTACATCGGTGTCTACCATTTGTAAAAGTTTCCATAAACCTTATTTTACAAGCATTTTTAGAGTCCTTTCTTTTTCTTTCATTCTAAAGTTCAGGTTAATTGCTAAAGGGGACATTATCAAACCAGAGGAGTATTAAGCAATTGCTTTCAAGAAAAATAGAAGACTAGAATCATCCAAACAATACATAACCTACTACAAAATATTAAGATCAATTGTATAACTTTTTCTATTTTTGATTTATTTTATTATATTTGTTGGATTAAACATAGCAAATGCTAGTTATCAAATATATTTAGATAGGTGGGAATCCTAGTATTTATCATTTTATGTATTTTGTTTATGAATGGGATATATTTCTTTGTATTACCTTTGATTGATCTTAATGCATAGTTACTTATTTTAGAAAATAAATTTTACCTATTAAAGCATAAATACTAAGAGAGAGTTTGTTTATGAGTATACCACATTTCACGTAGAAGGGGTTGAATGGGGTGCCAAAGATATAGCTATATGATCTTTTTAGTGATAGAGAAACTTTTTATAGAATTTCATAAATTTTAAAGTTTTCAAAAAGGTGTTAACTTGGTATAGATATATGTTAACTAATAAAAGAATAGATAGTTATAACTTAAGAAAGAACAATTTTACTTGAAACTTTTGATTGGTTAACTATCCATTCTAGGTCAATTGAATTATGACACCCAAGATACTAGGAAGAATTCTTATCTAGATGACATTCATTTCTACTTTCTTTTCTTAATTATAAGCTTTATTCTATCTCTAGTAGTTGTATACTTCGCTTAGGTCTAGGTTTAAGTTTTGTGTTTAATTATCAATCACCAAAATCATCCCTTTTATTTTAATAGACTAGGCAGCATTAGGAGAATTTAGTGAATTCCTACTACTTCTTCAGTTATAAGAACAAAAAAAATTCAAACAAATCAAACTAAATACTGTAACAATACATTACAAATATCATGAAAGTCAAAGCATATTTGCAAAAATTCACACCATATTAGGCTTAACCTAATACTAAGAAAAACATATAAACTAATAATATATGATTAAAAAATTTCAACACAAGTGTTTACTTGGATGCCATGTCCGATGAGTCAAATAAAAATACAAAATATTAACATATAAATAATATAAAATGAAGAGGAGGGAAATAATAATATCAACTTACTATATCTATGAGTTGCTAGGTTGGTCAGTTTAAACACCTACTAGTTTCCTATCTAAGCATTTAAAAATGAGATTTTTTCTTTTTAGTTTAAAGTTATATTCAATAATTGAAAATGAGACAAAAAGAAGATGACAAAGACATACTAAAATAAATGGAAGAAATTGTTAGGTTTCCTAAATAAGTCTATTATAAAAAAGTATTCTTTTACTTGTACAATATTTCTTATGAATTTTATATATTAAGATATAAACATGAGATAGATTATATTCATTTATAATCACTACTCACTACTTATTGGTTAAGTAATCTATTATATTCATTGATAATTGAAGAAAATCACACGATAATATAGAAATCACGTACAATATATGACATACACAAGAAGAGGGGTTGAATTGTGTATTCTTTTTGTAAATACAAAATCTTTAATGAATCTTGTTAAGAACTTCTCTAACTTGTTAAAAGAATATCACAAAAGTTATATGAAAATTGTTATGTAGTTAAATCGCAAATAATTTCTATATACTTGTTTAAAAACAAAATAGAATAAAGTAAAAGGATAGAAGATAGACGCTGCGATTTTTATACTGATTCATCCCAAACTTTGGACTACGTCTAGTCCTCAGAATTCGTCTGAGTTTTCACTATACTTAAACAAATTACAAGAATTCTTTCTTTCCTTCCAGAGCTTCTTCAGGTCTTTTACACAAAATATTCTTTCTGCTATCTTAGTCTCTCCAGGCTCTTAGCCTTTTCTTTCTCTCACTAGAAAGATATTGCGAGCTTTTATTACAGTAGGGTTTGCTCTCTTAGTATCGCACTACAGAATTTTTCTTTTCTAAGTATACACCTGAAAGCTCAAAAGATTGATAGTTCAAAAGTTTTCCAAAAGGTTGTTCAATCTTTGACTACGACTAGTATATATAGCCTAAGTCTCTTCTTGATTCTTGATAACCGCTTCTTGAATCTTGATAATCGTTCTTTAGTTGAGTTCTGTAACTAACTCTAACTAACTAATTGTCTAACGTACTAATGTATCTTCATCTTTGTATCGTCTGTGTTTTCCTCTTTTTATGTGTTTTCTCTTCTTCTGTATCTTCTGCTTCTTCTGTATTTGCGCTTCTTCTATATTTACGCTTCTTCTGTGCTTTAAGTTTCTTCTGTGTTTTGTACTTCTGCACACTTAACACACTTATCAAAATAGTTCATTTACTTCTAACATTATTATTATTTGATTGTCATCAAAATTAATAATCGTGAAGTCCTCTTGACTTAACAATCTCCCCCTTTTTGATGATAAAAGATAAAAGTGAATGAACGAATATTATTGAGATAGTGAATATGAAGACAACAAACAATAATAAGAAGAGAACAAGCAATATACACATATGTTATCTTCTTTTTACTTCTGCTCCTCTTCTTTCTTCAACTTTTCTTTTCTTTCTTTTGTTTTTCTTTTCTTTCTTCTGTTTCTGCTCTTCTCCCCCTATTCTTCTGCTTTTATCTTCTTTCTTCTACTTTTCTCCCTTATTTCTTATTAATCAAAAAGTTTATCGCAGATTCTTCATGATTTCAAAAAACATGCTTTTCATATCAGTTCTGATCAACTTGAGGTCTTCTTCTATTGAAACTCGTAGATATGTTACTTCCTCATGTAGATCACCCACTGAGTCACTCAGATCATCAACCTTAGTATGAAATTCTTCAATCTCCTTAACTAAGGCTTCCTGACTCCACTGTTGAGAGTGACTAACTTCTTCCATAATAATAGTAGGACTTGTTGAGGTGCACTTGATGGATTTCTGAAGGTAAAACATCTAACTCAATGATTTTGATAGCAGGAGGTTTGAAAGATAGTTTTCCTTCAGGGAAATCAAGGTCATCATGTCTAGGCAGTTTTGGAATTGGTTTTCCAAGAAAGTGAAGGACATCTTTAATTCAAGATATAAAACTCAAAGGTCTAAAGTGCATGATTAGGTGCACAAGAGTCTCTAAGTTGACACTAATACCTTCAACCTTGATAGTTCTGTACTATCTTTTTGTCACCCTTCCAACTACCTGAAAATTTGCATCTGTGGTGAAGCATCCACAATGACTTCCTGATGCTTTTAAAATGTGATGTGAAACATAGATTCCTCTTGATTGATCTGCATTGTATGCATCATCTATGTTTCTCATAGCTACTTGTATCTGCTCTTCTGTAAGATCACCTATGTTTCCTTCAGGGTATATCTTTTATTTCCCTTTGTCTACATTGCGTACAATGTTTGAAGCTCTAGGTTGTATGTCTAGTACAATCTTGATCAATGTTTTATTTGTGACTGGGTAAATAGTATATCGATATTTAGTCATCTTCAATAGATATGGTTCTGACTTTTCATCTCTCAGAATACCATATAATCTTTTTTCTTTATGATTTTGAAGGTGTATTAATCGATTATTGACCAGTATTGGTTCAACTTGTACCTTGACTAACCTTTTCACAGGTTCTCTTATAATAATTGAGCTTCTGCTTCTAACGAGTGCCATTTCTTCGATCACCTTCATTCTCAAGTCATCTTTTCTGATAGGACTGTAAGATACTAATATGTGTTCAATTGATTTTTCCTTTTATTGACCACCAGTTGAAGTAATCTCTTTCTGACTGGTCTTCAGCTTCTTACTTTCTTCTACGAGTCTAGAAGGTGGTTGTGGTTGAGGTTTATTCCTTTCAAACTCCAACTTCCTCTTAATTTCTGTCTCTTTTGTTGACTTTGCCTGCTGTTCTTACAAAATTGAGACCAAAGATCTAGTAGCCTACAGTACTTTCTCTATCTTTTCAGAATCTTCACCAAAAGTCAATCCTTTCCCTCTCTTCTACTCTTGTTGACGCAAAGTTAATAACCTTGGTGATCTTCTTGATTTTTTGAATTGCTCAGAATCAAGTGTCTCCCCTTTTCTTTTCAACAACACTTGTTTTTTAAATAGATGCACCTGGCTTTCTTCACTTTGTGAGATTGTCTTAGCTTTAATTGATACTTCTAACGGTTTATTCTTCTTTTCTTCTATAGACATTCTTCCCGAGGATTGAGATTTCTTCCTTTCCCTTATGGGTGTAAAATTTTTACTTATGCTGTGTCTGACAATAAGCTCCTCCTCAGTCCTTGCTTTTGCCATAGAAGCTGTATCCTCCTTTTCTTGAGACTTCAATCCCATTCTACAGATAGTTGACTCATTAATAATGCTTTTGATATTCATCTTCATTCTGTTTCCTCTGTCAAGAAGAATTCCAGAATCTCTAATGATTCTTGTTAGCAACATGCCATATAGTAAGGCATCAGAATCCCTCTTTGTCTCATCATATACTTGAAAATCAAGTGTGGAAGATTTATAGCCTGATGATTGAGTAGATAGAACAAGCATTGCTCATCTATTGTCGTCACAACGTTCTTCGATCCTGTTCTTGGTAGAATACGGTGAAAAAGTATCGCATATAAAATCCTAGCCTTCAGAACAAGATTTGACGCCTTCTTGTCCTTTGGATCACTACTTCCATAGAGTTATCGATTGACATGTGCCTTCTTTACACTGCTTTCAGTCATCTATCTTGCGTTATGAGACACCTCTGCTCCAACACATGGACATCCACTAACCTTCTCAATTAGCTCTAGTGTCACAATAACTGACAATCTATCACAATATCGTCTACTACTTTTGTATTCTTCCAAAACTCATATACTTCATTCAGGTAGACTGTTTCACGAACCTGAAAGAAGTTTTTCCATCCTGCTGCATCAACTTCTGGTTCAATATCCATCTGGTTCTTCTTCAAGGAGTCGAAATCAACATGTTTTCCATAAGTCATAGCTTGCTCCATTCTGATCTGTAGATAGTAAAAACTTCTCAAAGTAATGAGGTTAGTATCTGAAGATGAGAATGTGAACCGAAAGGGCTTGATATCACGAACAGAGTAATTAAATGTTTTGTTGAGAGCTCTGTAAAATTTGATTTAAGAGGATTTCAAGAGTATTCTAGAGTCGGTGATGTTCTGAACCTTATGAGAAGATTTCCCTTTACTACCTTCTAAAAAATTATCGTCTGTAACTTACAGTTATTGTGCTCTTGAAAACTTAGGAATTTTTATCTTTCTTTTGTGAAAATCAACTGGATCATGATGTGTCAGACGATTGGTCACTCAACACTACCATATTCAAGTTTCGCCTGATTCCTTTGAATCTTGCTTCATTCAAAGGCATAGTGAAAATATCTGCCCATTGATGATTTGTCTCAACAAACTGTAGACTAACGATTCCCCTCTGTACATAGTCTCGTAGGAAATG
>JANQBM010078659.1:0-27821 GCA_025594535.1 Erythroxylum domingense | reverse complement strand
CATGTCAACCTTTGATTAATCATAATTTCTTAATTCCCAAGTTGACTGACTATAACAAATGACATTGATGACTCCTCTTAAATTCATTTGAGCACGGCCATGCATTTCTTCAGTCGTACTTATCAAAGGCCTAAATGATATCTCTCTTATTTAAGAGAGGTACAATTCCCATCTATATCATTCACACCCCTTCGCATGATTCATTTAATGTCCAACATAAGACTACTTGTTATCTAGTTAAAGATAACTTAATTTAATGTCAAAACCCTAAATTCCTCATGTAAGGAACCATGATGACTTTAGGTCAGAGGACTAAAGTCAAACTATTTTAATAATCACTAATGACATGAAACCATGTAATGTTCTCTCTGTAGTAGGTCCAATATATGTTCTCTATCATATATCTATGTTTCTAATTTGATAACTCATATCTATGATCAGTAAAACGTGATCATCAATTAGAACACATACTAGCCTTAATTTATTATCGTTCCACCAATAATGATCGACCAGGGACAGTTTAGAATAGTGTTATAATGCTTATGGTTTTACCATCAAGTCACGTACTTGAAGACATAAGCCTAATACTATTCATGGAATGTAAATCACATTACATAAACAATATACATGCATATTTAAAAGAATACCTCATAATATATTATTAATAAGTCAGAATGTCAGTACAAAAGTCACATATGACTATTGGCCTAGGGTACACTACTAACATCAATGGCTTAGATAGTTTGAAATTGATTTAATTTTAAACATATTCTATTAGGTTGTGAATAATCATTAGCTCACAAAATTAGTGAATTGAGGTGTTTGGATAAATATATAGCTTAATTAGGAATTAGTGTAAGTTTAGCACGCTATAAATTACCACATTCATTCATAATTTGAGGCCTTTCAACTTAAGTAGTTTTACTAATATTTTTCATGGAAACGAATAGCTAAAACAATAAGGTAGGTAATAAAAAAATGTTTCTTAAATAAATAACTATTCCGCTAACCTTTGAGTTATAAATAAAGCTAGTAGTCAGTTGAGAATATGATATAGTCGAGTAACTGGATCGACACGCATCACAAATTTATGCCTCCACGTAAAAAAGCTATAATGACATTTCAACCAAGCAGTTCAATAAAAACATCACTTAGTCGAGTAACTAGATCGACATTCATCACTAATGTTTGCGTCCAAGTAAAAGACTAAGTCCTTGTTTAAATTACTAAAAAATTGTGTTCTTAATAAAAACCTATAGGACTTGTAATAAGCTTGAATTTTCATAAAAATATATTTAGGAATAGTTACAGGGTCTGAAGGACCAAAGAATTATTAATATGTGTGTGCAATTAAAGAGGGTCAATAAATTAACACTTGGATCTCGATTAATTTGTATGCTTAGTTCAAAGCCCCTATACACAAATTTTGCATGTTAATGATTTGAAGTAACTTAAATGATTGTGTTTAAGATTAAATGTATTTCATGAAGTTGAAACCATTGTCTCATTACTGCATTATGTGTTGTGTGTTGTGTGTTTTGTGTTTCTTATGTGTTTGTTGTTTTGTTTGCTTAAGGACAAGCAAATATTTAAGTGTTAGGATGTTGATAGTTGTGATTTGCATTTTGTTTTAGGATTTAATTTGTTATGTATTAAGCGTTAATTTGCGTGTTCAGTATGTGTTTAGGTTAGAATTGTGTTAGTTTACGTGTTTAAGTGTTTTTATAGGTTAGTATAAGTCTTTAAGCTTAAATGTTATATTTTTGAGGTAACTTGATGTGTTTGTTAGTGTTTTAGGGCCATCAATGAAGAACGGAGAAGTTTTAGAGACTTTTGGGCCAAAACCATAGCCCACGATCGTGACAGAGACATGTGAGCCACTATGCTCCACGCCATGATCGTGGCACTTGGACCATGATCGTGATAGAGAGGTTTGGTCCTGGCATTGATCGTGGCACTTGGGCCATGCTCGTGACAAAAGTGGGTAGATGCCGGCCACGATCGTGGCCAGCATCTACTCCTTTTTATGGCTTGCATTGGGCAGATGTGAAAACAGGTGAAAACGTTAAGTTTTGAAGAACTTTTCAGACCGTTTCAACCTTAAAAAAACCCTAAGGTTTCCAAGATATTTAAAAAACATAAAGAATATAGAAAAGGAGATTTTGCATCAACCACATCCCAAAAATCCTAGAGAGCTTTTTCGAGAGATTGAGGAAGGAGACGAAGGAAGAGAGACATAGAGACAGCTTATGCGAAGTACTTCCCAAAACATGAGATTTCCCGCCATTAATACCTCCATCAATCCATTCCACTCATATTTTTCGATTTTTTTTCAATTTTATTGATGTATAGAATTGGGATAGTCATTGAGAATAGGATTTGTTGAATGTTGATATTTATTTAAACTCACCTTCGAGATTTTTATCTTTGATATTAATGAAAGTTGATTTATTACATTTTTATTGAATTATTTATGATTAAATTTTTGCACTTTATAATTCGGTAACAATCTGAGAAGGTGAATCGAGTGAAAATCATTAAATTTGGCTAACGACAGTTAGGTAATTTAATAGATTAAGAATTAAATCAAACCAGCAAAATTGTGAAATAAGATATCGTGCATAGGTTTTTGGTAGGTAATTGGACAAATTCCGATCTAATTTAGGTTTTGGGTAAATTTTGAATCGAGAGATTGCAACTCTATAATCTTATTAGGGTTTATAAATTATTAAGATTTATAACTTGAGAGAGAGTAATCCACCCTAGGACTATCTAGACCCAGTAATTCAATAATTTCATAATCAATTAGGTTTTCATTAAGGTCAGATTAAAATCCCTTTTCTCTGAATTGATAGTTCCTATGTTGATTCTTGATTTGGTTGTGCAATAGCTATCTTGTTTATAATTTCAAATTTAATTCTTGAAATTGATTGCTTGATTGAATAATTTTTTGCTTAATTGTTTATTTTAAATTATTGCGAATTTAAGTTAGGCTTTAGATTTTAGGATTAGATTATTCCTTCATGTGGGATCTACACCTTAGGTACTACAAAAATGACCTGTGCAGTTGTGATTATATCGAGGTTAAAAATACTAAAACTTATCATATAGGAACTTGGGATCGATTGGTCGATATGCACTATCTTTAGAAGAGTAGGGATTAATGGTAGACAAAGCTGGTGGGATTTTGAGCTTACTAGACTGACACATCCATATTAGTCTTAATTTATTTTGATAATGTGTGACTTCATGACATGTACATCTTGATTTTTTCCTTGAATTTATATTCAAGACCACACCTTTATCATATGGATTAATATGGAAATGATTAGGCATTTTTTTGGTTTTCTGGACTACATTAGCCAAATAGCCCACCCATTTATATGAACTTCCCATGGTTAACCCCCTTTAAGCTTTATTAGCCTTTTCTTTTGTATAAACCACATTACATACTTTTAAACCCTACCAAATGTCCTACCCAAGTCATAAAGCTAGTGGAATATTTGTTAATTGTTAAGTTTATAGATGTACAAAATTCTAAGTGTGGGGGTATATATATGTATGGGTTGGTTATAATGTTAGTATGCTATTTTATGATTTGTCTTTGAAATTCCCATGTTGATGTTGTTTCTTTTAACTTTTTGCAAGAGAAAAGAAAAGAAAGAAAGAAAATAGAAAAGCAAAGAAAGGAAAAGAAAAGAAAGGAAAAAGAAAGATAGAAAGAAAAAGAAGAATGAAAAAAATGTTTACGTAAATGTATCAAGGAGGAAATGCATATGTAGTTTGCAAAGTTATTCATAATTAATGCATCCTCCCAAAATTTTAATGAATGGGTGATTTGAGTATGTCAAATATAAGGTAGATATTGCCTTGGAAGGTTCACTCATTTGATTTCATGTATTGTCATCAATTGTATTAGCGATCCCTTCATATTGGTATATGATTAATGTGGTTTGTGGAGTGAAAACTTGAATTTGAGATAGGAAACATAGCTTTTGCATTCATCATAGTTTATGTACACAATTGTGAGTGAATGTTGGTTTTTACACTAGATGGTATAATTAAGTGTTACTTTTGTTTCACTAGCTTTGATGGCTTTCAGTTACATTACCCAAATACATCTCACCTTACCTTGCCCACATTATAACTCTAAAGAGTCCTTTAATTCTTGATTTTACATGTGAATTTTAGTGGTAGAGAATGAAATGATATGCAAAGTTGTGGAATGACATAATCATGAATGGTATTTAGTGTACCCATGAACATATCTTGTTTAAACACATTGTCCAAGTCTACTATTAGATTGCTTAGTTTTTAAAGGTATTAAATGTTGATTGATCATGAGTAAAAGCTTGGAATGTTGATTTCTTACTACGGCTTTTGAAAGCCATTCATCTTTTCTTATGATTATGTAGTCTTAGAAAATATGGGAATTAAGTAAATGTTTTTGGGTCTATGAGCTTAATTTTGATGTTTTGCCCGAGGATGGCCAGAAGATAAGTATGGGGGAAATTGATATGTGCTTAATAGATTCTATAATTATTCCATAACACTTAGCAATTAATGATATGAAATTGCTTAGGATACTTTAACTCATGTGTGATTTTAGGCACAATTTGTAGGCAAAGAAGTTAAAGTGAGTTGAAAGTAAAATTTTTGGGTCATTTTTCGACGATTAATATTCACTTGTCTTCAAAGAGTAAGAAAAAGAAAATTAGAGCAAGAAGAAAACAAATTCAATTTAAAAGAGGACAACCAAGAAGCTACTGGGAGGAGCTAAACTACAACACATAAGGAGGAGAAGAAGTGGAACCATAGTAGCTGGAAATGAAGCAAAATGATAGCAGCAGATGAAGAATGCTAGTACAGTAAATAGGAAGCACGATAAAACACATCACAGACATTGGAAGCAAGGAGCAACAAAACGAAAATGCAACAGGTGGACAAGCAAGGAGCAAAACAGCAACGCAGGTGAATAGCCAAGCAAGTAAAAAACAATGATGCACAACTAGCTACTGGGATGAAAAAAAGAAAACGCAAATGTTTGGCAACATAAAACAGACCAATTGAATCATATATGTAGTAAAAAGGAACAGGGGGTTTTTTGCATAGGTTTTTTTTAGAAAAATCATTGGGTTTTTCTATAGGGACTTTTGGCTAGGGGATGAAGTAATTTTTGGTGGCTCTTGGTTTCAATGAAGATGAGGGGTAAAGCTCTCAATCAGGACAAACCTATAGAGGGGTAGACAACCCGAAGCCAATTCAGAGGCTATATTAACACTGACGACCCAATTAAGCATTCCTTCATTGCTTTTATTGTTTCTTTCTCTTTTTAGAAATTGATTATGTTATCCTATTTGTATGGATTTGGGTATTATGAAAAGATGATTTTAATACATTCATTAGATCATTTTATTACAAACCTATTGCTAGAATATTTAATATAATTTGTAATTGTTATGTTGAAATTCATTTGTAGCAACTAATGGTTCGTAATCATTAGAGATAACATAACCTATGTTAAATGTTGCATCATATGTGGTTGTTATCTTGATTAATCGGTTATCCTAATTCCTAATGCTCTGACCTAATTGAATATAGGGATCGTTTCCTAGGTTATTCTATAGTTAGGTTTAATTATCGATCATGTCTTGTTTAAACAATACCTAAAGGAAAACTTGGGTTAATTATTAACCCATGATTAATAGTTTATAGACAAGGTTTGAGAATAACAATTCATTGAAATATGTTGAATTAGGTTTTAAGCCAAGATTGAACCAAAGAGCTGTGTCCTTACCAAATTCCCCATTTTGATCAATTTTTTACATGTTTTCTTTAATTTGCTTTTGTTGGTTTAACTTCATTTTATTTTCTTGTTTGATAAACCAACTAACCCCCTAACCTTTACCATTTAATTTCATTTCAAAATCTTTACACACACTCTCTATAGGATCTACCTAGACTCACCAATGCTATAGTAGTAAGTCTAGTTTAGTTTGGCTAGTGTTACGATGTGTTACTAGTCACCGTGTTAACCTTCCTATAATCAATACATAACCTTCAACCTGTGATTGTTCAAGTAGAGATTAACTCATCTTTTTCATTTTCCATCACCGTCATCCTCGCTTTCTTAAATACACATTATATTGGACTCACCCATTCATTATCTAAAATAAAGTAAACAATACCTACATCTAAAAGCTTTGCTACATCCTTCTTGACTACTTTTATATGAGGTTTTAATCTTCTTTCTCTCTCCATCACTACCTTACAACTTTCACGGAGATTGATCCTATACATCACCACATTAGGATTTAGGCCTCTTATATTTGAAATTTATCATCCCATGGGTCTCATCCTCTTTTCAATTGCTTCTATGATTTTTTTCCTTATTCCTTATTTAGGTTGTTTAAAATTATGATGGGTAAAGTAGGGCCCTCACCTAAAAAGATATATCTAAGATGTATGGGTAAGGATTCGACTCTAAAGTATATGGTTTCTCAAACGTGGCATGGGTTCTTCCATCCTTATTAAGATTTCTTATTTTGATTTCTCATCTAACTCCTCCTCTAACTTTTCATTGTCTTCTACATCTTTAGCATCATCTTCTTCTTTATGTTTTTCATATTGCTCTTTTACATACTCATCAACTCTATCGATTTTTATGAAATTGTTGCCTTCTTTTGAATTCTTTAATACCTTATGTTGAGCTTACTTGTTCATCACCAATTTGAAGAATCAATTTTCCCTCATATGCGTCCACCAATTTTATTTATGTATTTACAAATGGTCTACCAATAATTAATGGACAGTTTTGATAGTATATAAAGTCTAACACTACAAAATTAAAAAGAATAACAAAACTTGTCCATTTTGACTAGCATGTCCTTTATCACACTAAATCACTTTTTTATTGATTGATCCACCAGCTGAATGAGCATAGATGTGGGCTTCACATCTCCTAACCCTAATTTCCTAAAAATAGACAAATGAATAAGATTAATACTTGCACCTAAGTTATATAAATTTTTAGAAAATTTTAAATTTGCAACTATATAGGGTATAGTGACAGTATGTCGTAATGCTAGTCAAAATAAACCAAACTACTACTATAGCAATGGTGAGTCTAGGTCGATCCCACAAAGAGTGTATGTAAAGTTGTTAAAATGAAATTAATCGGTATTTAGGTTTAGAAGAGGGTTTGGTTTTTAAAAATAAGAAAATAAAATAAAGATAAAATAACTAACAAAAGTAATTTAAAGAAAACATGTAAAAAATGATAAAAGTGGGAAATTCAGTAGGGACCTGGATCTTTGGTTCAATCTCGGCTTACACCCTAATTAAACATATAATCATTGATTTGTTGTTCACTTATCTCTCCTTGAATTATTAATAGTAGGTTAATAATTAACCCTAGTTTTTCCTTTAATAGTGTTTAATCAAGATATCATCATTAATTAAACCTAAAGACTGAATAACCTAGGATACGATCTCTAGATTTAATTGGGTAGTAGCATTACGAATTAGGAAAACCAATTAATCAAGGCAGTAACTATATACGATGCGTTATTTAACCTAGGTTACATTATCCCTAATGATTACGAACCGTTTGTTGCCTAGTTATAGATTCATACACAAACAACCGAACTATACGATAATACGATCATTCATACATAAAACCCAAATCCATATGCATAGGATAACGTAATCAATTCATAAAGAGAGTAAGAATAACAAACATAATGAAAAATATGTTTAACCAGGTTCATTGGCATCGATGTCACCTCTGAACCGATTTCGAGACGTCTAACCCTTCATCTTCTCCATGAGTATCCAAGCATTAGCCAAGAACTACTTTTTTTTCATGGAAAACTAAAGAGAAATAAAGACAATTGCAGGTTTATTGCGCATGTCTAGTCTTTTCCATTAATCTCCAATAATGCCCTTATTATTGTTGACAACAGGACCCACCTCTAAGATGGTTTAATTATGAATTCCTAAATATTGTATAGGTTCTCCGTCTTGGAAACAAAAGATGAATAATGAATAAACTAGCTGTTGTCCACCTTTGGTTGCTAACCTTGAAAACTAAAACAAGATGATGATGAATGGAGTCCAAGTTGCTGTCTACTTTCCTCTCTCGGTTATTCTCCTTGTCCAGCTATCTCCTTGCCATCATACACATTTCATCCTTCATATAATAAAAATTTAGGTCAAATGGAGTGGGGTAGGTGGCAAGAATCGAAGAGAGGAAGCTACTCCACTCTCTTTCCTTATTTTATTCTTAAAGTGTAGCCCCCTATTCACTTTAGCCGAACCTCCACTCTCTTTTAGCTTTAGCTTCTATCAACACTGGATTCCCCTCTTTTATTTATTCAATAATTACATGAAAAAAAAGTGAGGCTGCTAGGTTTTTATGTAAAATGGAACAGTTGTTACATTCCCCTCCTTTAACCATAAATCATATACTTTCCTTTAGTTTTACTCTCGGTTTTCCATACTTCCTAGCAGCCAACACCTTGTCTTATTACTCTACACTTTGTCCTATTGCTCCATACTTTGTACAACCAAAGCTAGGTTAAAACACATGAGAAATGGGTAACTAATGGACAACTGGTTCCAATGGACAATTGTCCATTTGTTTCGCATTATTGAAAGATGTCTTATGGGTGTGAGTGGTGTCACACACCCATACGACACCTTGCATGGGCTGAGAGTGTCTCACATTCTTTTAATTCATGTCATTTTAATTGTTAGACAATACTCATGGCTAGCTTATCTATCACGTGAGTGAGAGATGTCTCATGGAGTGAATGGTGTCTAACGTGGATAACTTACATTGTGTGGGCATCTCACTCTCCATTTTTATACTTTATCTTGTCTCCTTTTCTTATAATCTTCTTTTTATTCCATGAAGACAAGTAAATATTAATCTTTGAAAAATGGCCTAAATATCGTGCTTTCGACTCACTTTAGCTTCTTTACTTCCAAATTATGCCTAAAATCACATATGAGTCAAAGTGAGTATCTAAAGCAATTTCATGTCATTAATCGCTAAGTGTTATGGAATAATTTCATAATCAATTAAGCACTTATCATATAGTAAAACCCCCTAAATATTTCAATTTTAAGGGCATGTGGTAGTAATTATGGAGCTAAAATTTTCTGTCAAAGAGATAGCTTTATTGCCATCCTAAGTCTGCTTGTTTGATAGGTTATCTTTGAGAAACTTTGTGTACTTGGGCATGTTTTCCAAAATTTCCATAAAGAAAAAGTTAATTTGTAATTTCTTTAAGTTCTAAAAAAACTTTACAAATTGAGTGTCCATTTGATTCTTTTTTTTCCTTTATGGGAATGGGATCCTTGGAAAATATGAAACGGGTGGGACATATGGTGGTTTCTCTTTCTTATCTTCCTTCTCTTGGCTTACTTCTTAGTGGGTTAAACCTATGTCTTGGTTAATTCTTCCAACTATTTACCATTTCTAAATGTGATGGCCTTAGTTTAGTCTCCTTATTACCTGGGAGATTCCCTATGCTTTGTGTAGACAATGTATTTGTTAGTTGCCTTATTTGAACCTCCAAATTATAGATGAAGCATGATTTTTTGTGATTTGGTCAAACTTATCTTCCATCCTCTTTTAGCTCTTGTCTTGACTCGAGAAATTGAAATTTAGCATAGCCATTGGCTTATCCATCTTTGATTCCAATAATCTAAGCCTATCTTACTGAAATCTTAGTGGGTTATGTGTTCTTATTTAATTTCTTGCATTATTAGACTAAAAACGCTTTGGTGGTTCTTCTTCCTAGGACCATAGGTATTCAAGTAAGGGTTACTACCACCTCAACCTAGATATGTTCCCATAAATTTAACTGCTCCATATTGTTGTTTTACACTATAAAGAAATCAATTTTAACATGACCTTCTTGATTACACTATTTACACCTATACTAAATCGTACTTAGTATGTTAAGAGTAGTGGCCTTCAGGTTGTTCATTTGTTTAGCCAAGTTTTCTAATTCAGTCTGTAATGTTATTACTAAATCAACAATTAATGCTTTTTTCTATTCTTTAAAGGTTGGTTATTGATTGCTCATCTCCAACATTTATATATAAATATTATTTTTCCCTCTCCTCTAATAAATCATGTGTAGAATCTACTATATTCTTCATCAATGAACCACTAACTATTGTGTCAATGGTACCTCTAGTAGGTGGATTGATTCTACTGTAGAAGGTTTACAATAAGAACTCTTTTAGTAACTTAAGCTGTGGGAAACTACTTTAAAACTCCTTAAATCTTTTCCATACTTTATGCAGTGACTCCCCTTCAGTTTGCTAGAAATTTGTTATTTCCTTAATGATGGAAGTTGACAACTTGTGTCGAGTGCACTGTAAAACTTACCTGACTCTATACACTAAAATTTGTAGTTATGGTGAGTCGGGATCGAATCCATAGGGAATGTTTGTTAATTTTTGTAACAAAATTAATTGATGCTAGGAAAATATAAAAAGGAAGCAATAAAAAATGAGTAAAGTGTCGAATATAGGTAAGGTATGGTTCTAGGGTCAATCTTGGCTTACATACGAGCAAGCATATTCCATCATCCTAATGTCTTTACACCTCTCTTCGAACTATTGATTAGAAACTAACAATATGCTCTGATAATCCCGGTTTCCCTTTAGGTTGTATTTAATTAAGATATGATTGTTAATTAAACCTAACTACTAAATATCCTAGGATACGATCTCTATATTCAATTTGGCAATATCATTATGAAATGAAAAATGATCAATATAGGTAGTAACCTTACGTGTTCGGGTTATCTAACCTAAGTTATATTGTTCCTAACGATTCACAATCATTAGATGCTACTAACAAACATCAAATGTAACAAGTACGGATTACATTCAACAATATAGCAATGGGATCAAAATAGAACAACCAAAATAATGTATTAAGATCATCCATCCATAACTAGATTCAATCAACACAAACAAGACAACAATTTGAAATGAGATTACAATGTTAATAAGATGAAATAGCTTAACTGTGACTTGATTTCGATATCCCCTTTAAATAAGCACCGAGAAGTTAGCCTTCCATCTCCTTCTTTAAGCTCCCACTGTCAGCCATCCTCTCCATCGCCATTATCACTGTTGAAGAATGAAGAAAAACTAAAAAGAAATGAGAGAAAATGTTTTCAGATAGGTCTGTCCCGAATGAGTCCCCCCTGCCATCACAACCTTTTCCTTATATAGTAAAAATTTAGGTTTAAACCAAAGGACATCTGGCCATTAATAGGGCACTTAGCCTTCTCATGCCCGTGAGTTACTTCTTACAGGCATGAAAGGACCTCACGGGTGTGACATGGGAATGCAGCTGTGAGAACCATTTCTACCTTTGTTGTTATAGGAATGCAACTGGAAGATGGCTTCACCATGAGAAGGCATGGGCTGTCAAGCATGCATAAGAGCAACTAGCTGTCAAAAAAATGCACTAGTGTTGGCTGTCAGCATGAGAAGGGTGCATGGTCGTGAGAAAATCTCATGCCCATGCAATTGATTATCACTGCCGCGACGAGGAACCACATCGGACATCTGCCACATACCAGGGCTAAAGATACTTATGGTACCCTTAACCCGACTATGTGAGGCTAACTGAATATCTTTAGAACATTTGGACAGCACAACAACTGTATTTTGAAACCCCAAAACTATATTAAAACACTTGTAAATTAGTTTTAAACAAACTTATATATTCACATTAAAACTCTATCGTAACTACTGGACTTTTAAATCCACTCAAGAGCAATCTCAATGACAATATAAAATGTTCATACATAAGGTCATTTAGAAACCATAAGATATTCAAGAGTTAATTTACAAAATTATAAAGCATATCAACATAATCATGAGCCACTATACAGTAAAAGGTACAAAACAGAGGCTTCTTCGTGCAGTAATACCCCAAAAATGTCAAAAGACCGTACAAACCACTCAAAGCATCAAGCTCACCAAATTAACCTACATGGTTGGGAAACAGAGGGGGTGAGTACACTATGTACTCAGTGAGCATGAAAAAACATATATCACAAACAGAACCTGGTACACATCAAGACGGTCTAAATAACCTAAGGACGAATTTTCACATCTAACATGCATATAACTACATATGAAGTGAACATACATGACACAAAATCACATAGGCCTAGTCTATGACTTATCCCATACTTGTTAGGAACCACATAGGTCTAGCCTATTAATCACTCATTTAGTGAACCTTGGTTCCAGTTGCAGTACACAAGAGCAGAAGAGCATCATATGTAAAATCAAATTTTGTCAAGAAGCCAAATCTTAGAATAAGCTAAAATAGTTATGTGTGTCACCGCTAGTCAGCCAAAATAATGTGCACACCCATTGATTCCTGGTGTTGGTTCGACTTTCATTTGCGATGAGTCCAGAATAAGGTCAACAAGAGTGTCATGACCTTAGGTGACGACCTCATCAGTGGCCAGACCTCTAAGTATGCAATCACCTACAAGTCTCATAGAAAGGTACCGATATGAGGACTCAACTTTTATGTATTAGCGTTAAGGGTATAGGGGTCGCTTAATCTATTGTGCCTAACACATAAATGGTCAATTACTACCTCACCAATCATAAAAAAATCACATACAAATATTTAATACTAAAATCAAGTAAGGTACCATGCCTTTATTTATCCGTTCAACTGATAAGATGGAACCTTGCTATGGCTCTAAGCCAAAAGAGAATACATACATAACTCGATTATGCATATGTAAGTTCCAAAACATTATTTCATACAGTGAAAGTAATCTTTTGCACTCGAAGTGCAAAGTTATTCAAAAATATAGTTTCAGAAAATAAAACATTATCTTTTGTACTTCAAGTGCAGGTTTATTGAAATCAACATCATTCCTAAAAATACGAAATAAAAACATCAGTTTCACTGTAAGTGCAAAGAGTTATTGAAAAAAATGTTTATTAAATGCATAAGTATAATAGCATCTATTTGAGGTTCAATTCTACTATGCATTACCTAGGTTCAAAATTCACATACAAGTCATCATGCATGTCTTGGGATGTCCTCACCCCATTTAGAAGATATGTTTTCCCCAACTCACCTCAAAAGAAGGTGTGCACTCCCTTGACTTCAACAATCCTCGGTATGAGCTTCTTGATCCACAACTCCCGAGCCTTTATACATACAATATACAATGTATTTACCACTCAAACATGTATCTCATATTTATACACCATCACATAAATGTATAAAATACAATATCCCTATTTTTAAGCTATAGGAGTCGACCATTAAGCTTCTTACATGATTACTTCCCTTATTATTCACATATGTTTTCTTTTGCATTTTCAAATGCATTTAATAGCTTTAATCCAATACTTACACATTTTAAAGCATAATTAAGCACATTTTTTATCCAAGCACATTAGGTCACTAATAATCAATCTATGCAAAAATTCAAGTTTACTCTAAGTAAACATGAAAATCTCTTTCCAATGCACACCATTACAATCCTTAAATCCTAAGTCAAGTTCACTTAGGCATTTTATCAAAGACCTAATGTGCATGACTTTCAATTCATATTTTCAGGACTTTATCATAGTAATTCATGCTCCTATCTTGTTATATAACAAGCACTTCCAAACAATAACACATTTCACTACTCCATTAAATCCAATTCCCTTCATTTAAACCATCAATTTCAAAAGATATTAAAAATTTTACAAACTTTCACCAAAGAGAGGTTATCTTGATTTGACTTAAGTAGACTTCTCTATGATTCATTTCATTCATCTAAACCATGTTTCATTCATATTTAATCATGGAGAACAACATATCTTAACACCAAACTCAAAATCATAATGTAGAGAGAGATGAGACAAAATTTACCTAAACTTTTCTTTGGCGATATCTTAAAATACTTTGAGAATTACTCAAATCTAAAGATAGATTTGAGTTCCTTGATCCAAAATTAGCTTATAATGTCTTAGTTTGGGTTGGAGAATAAAAAAAATGGTGGCAATTAGGTGATGGCCGAAAGTGTTCTTCTTCTCCTCTCTTCTCCTTTCTTTTAATTAAAACAAAGTGTTTTAATGCTAAATGGTGGGATGCACGGCCACACACAAGGAAGAAGGGTCTAGAATATTGACTCTCTTTTGACCAAGCATGGTAAATTTACGTTTTTACCCTTAGCTTATGTGAAATTACAAATTTGCAATTAAGACCAAAATTTGAGAATGACCAAAACTTTTATTTTCATTTTGGTCCCTGTACTTTTTAAAATTATAGTTTAAGTCCCTTAACTTTATAAAATTAAGTATTGGTTCTGCAAGAATTGAAAAATTACTTTTAAATCCCTTATGTGCATCAATTTTTCCAATTAAGCTTTCTAAGTGTCCAAAAAATCTATAAATCATGTCTAATCATGTCTAAGGCATTAGATCACATTTAACTCAGCCACCATGGCCATATCTATCCAATAGACTTGGTTTTACACACATAGAAGCTTATATGTCAGAAATCTCTAAGATTTCAGATACCGGTGAACTCTAAGTTCATATAAGGGCATGTAACATTATATATCACTAGCATATATACTAAAAGGATTCAAATATGTTTTTGAACTCATATACAACCATGTGTATATCAATATACAGTAGTATCTCCAAGTATAGACCAATACAAAAGGGCATCAAAGAGTTTGGTGTTACAGTCACAACCGTAAGACGTCACTCACAATTGTGACATTTCCCTGCAAGCCGTGAGTGGTCTTCCTAGCTACTTCCTTATTTCTTCTTCTTTTAATTCTCTTCTACTTCTTTCAATCTTCTTTTTCCTCAATGAATCAACAGAGTATGGTTTTTAAGAGGATGGTTTCAATGAATATGCTTTCGAGTCACTTTAGCTCCTTCACTTCTGAAATGTACCTAAAATCAAATATGAGCTAAAGTGAGTATCCTAAGTATTTCTAAGGCATTAATCACTAGGTGTAGTAGATAAAATGAATTAATATTTAAGCACATATCAAGTTCCCCCAAACTTAGCTTTTGACTGTTCTCAGGCAAACTGTCAAAATCAAAATTTTTACTCTTTTTCCATAATTCCTAAGAATAGATAATCATAAGTAAGGATGAATGAATTTGAAAACCTATAGCAATAACTCAACATTTGAAGCTTCTACTCATGATCAATCAACATTCATCACCCTTAGAAACTAAGTAATCTAGAGGTAGACTTAGAAAAAAAATGTTTAAACAAGATGTTTCTATAGGTACACTCAAACATCATTCATAATCACAACAATCCATAACTTTACATATCATTTCATTTCTCCACCACTAAAATTCACAAGCATAATCATGAATCAAAGAAATTTTTTATTGTTGTAATATGGGTAAGTGTAAGGTGAGATGTATTTTGGGTAATGTAGCATAAAAGCCATTAAGCTAGTGAAGCAAAAGTAACACTTAATGAGATATCAAGCAAACAAGTTAACAATCATTCAAAACTGGGTACTGTTAAGCATAAAGAATGCAACAACTATGTTTCATAACTCAATTCAGCTCTTACACCATAAGCCACATGAACATAACATAAAAAGTGCTCCATCTAAAGCAACATTTGCCTTATATATAATATAATAAACTATTAATTAACAACTTTCCACAAAATTGTATTTCCTCCTTGAAACTTTTATTCAGACTCACATTTTTCTTCTTTCATTTTTTTCTTTTCTTTCCTTTTAAAAAATAACAATGACAGAAGCCACATCAATATAGGATTTATAACATGGCATATTAACAAACATAAACAACCTATATATATGCATACCCTACACTTAGGCTTTTGTACAAATAAAGTCATTACGAATTAACAAGTGCTCCACTAAAGTCATCAAGAATTAACAAATGCTCCACTAACTTAAAGGCTTTTGTAGCATCTCGTCTCTCAAATGATTGAGAGATTTAAAGAGTTAGACTAATGAGTCATATGAATGTCAGCATGTAGAACAAAATTGGGATATCAATGACATGATTTTATAGTTTTTTTCAAAGGAATAATATGATCATACACATATGAATTGTGAATTAGACAAATGGCTTAATTGACATATTCTGGGGTATGAAATTGAATGTAATATGAGATATGAAGGTGCTTTCCAATGTCTTATACTTTATTTTACCAAAGACAAGAATTAATAGATTATATGCCAAGTGACAAGATTGATTGAGACATGGAAAATTAGGATGAATAAGCTTAAAAGAGTGACATTTGGCATAGTTAAATGAGTGACAATCGGACTACTAATTAATTGACAATGGGAACAAATATAAAGTGACAAGTGGACCAATTAATGTGTGACATGTAGACTAATAGCTAGGAGATTAATGGCAGCATCTTAAGGAGCATATGGCAGCTTAGTTAAGAAACAAATGGATTCCATGTCTTAGGACATATGGATAGGTTTAGATGAAGACACCTAGTACTTAGAGAAGAAGGTTACAGTAAGCAAAGTTATGCTGCCTTTTGTTGGATCGCCTATGACTTGGGTATTCACAATAAGCAGCGGAGCGGATCATACTACACAATAAGAAGTATAACCGAAAATCACAACACGTACAAAATTACCTCTTGACATAGATTGGTATTTATTTTTCTGATTTGTAGACACTGCAGTGTGTGAACATCCTTTACCGATGTGTGCTAGCACATTCCAAAACAATTTAGAATGCCGCACAATTTTTCTCTCGGAAGAAGAACGAATGGCTAGGTCTAGGTGGCTAGGGTTTTCGTATCTTCTCTAATGAGACATAAGTTCTCTATTTATAGAGTAACCCTAATCCCTATTCCTATTAGGAATAAGAATATCATAATCCTAAACCTATTTGGATTATGGAAGCTCAATAAGTTTCGGCTTATATTATATCTCATATAATAAAATCTCGACAACTTAATTCAATCTAGAACAACAAATATATCCACATATATTTATTCAGTGCCTAATAAATTCGGCCTAAGAGAATAAGCCCAGATCACATCACTCTCTGTATGCGACCCTGTAGGCTCATTTGATGTTAACAATGGGCTTGATCACACTTCAAGGCCCATAAGTCATAAGCGGCCTCTAGTAAGACATTATAACTACTCAAATCAAATGAGGATCGGTAATCCAATTTAACCTGTAACCATGGTTATAAACTCAATCCTTTTGAAACATGATATCAAGATTAATCACAAGGCATGGTACATGTCAACCTTTGATTAATCATAGTTTCTTGATTCCCAAGTTGACTGACTATAACAAATGACATTGATGACTCCTCATCAATTCATTTGAGCACGACCATGCATTTCTTCAGTCATACTTGTCAAGAGGCCCAAATGATATCTCTCTCATTTAAGAGAGGTACAAATCCCGTCTATGTCATTCACATCCCTCTGCATGATTCATTTAATGTCCAACATAAGACTACTTGTTATCTGGTTAAAGTTAACTTAATGTAATGTCAAAACACTAAACTCCTCATGTGGGGAACCATGATGACTTCAGGTCAGAGGACTAAAGTCAAACCGTATTGAGAATCACTAATGACATGAAACCGTGTAGTGTTCTCTTCATGGGTCGGTCCAATATATGTTCTCTAATATATATCTTTGTTTCTAATTTGATAAATCATATCCATGATCAGTAAAATGTTATCATCAATCAGAACACATACTAGCCTTAATTCATTATTGTTCCACCGATAATGATCGACCAGGGACATTTTAGAATAGTATTATAACATTTACAGTTTTACTATCGAGTCACATACTTGATGACATAAGCCTAATACTATTCATGGAATGTAAATCACAGAATGTGAGTACAAAAGTCACATATGACTATTGGCCTAGGGCACACTACTAACACCTTCTCCTTTCCTTTATCACCGAAACTACTCCCATATTCTCTCTGCATGTTGGTTTTATCCTAGCTCAATTTATTACATGAAATTTTGTGAAGGAACCAGTTAAAGGTTACCTTTATTTTGCTACTGGAAATCAATCTATTTTCACCTTATAATTGTGTTGATTTTACAAGCATGGAGGGCTTGATTAACTTGATGTTTTTAGGTGGAATGAGAGCTTAAAAAGTAAGTGTACATCTTATCTTTAAGACATGGTTGAATAGTATAATAAGGATGAATGAATTGGAATGAAATCTATATGATATTGATGATGGAAAAAGTTCTGGAAAATGATAGTTTCTGGTTTAGTTTTGATGCATGAAAGACAATGAATTGTAAGATGTCAATTAAATAAGTTTGAGATAGAATTCAAGATGATTTTGATAAGGAATTGAAGTACGAGTAGTGTATAATTGAGGTATAACATATCGAGCATTATCAAGGTGTTTTCAATTTGGTATCAAGGAATGAGAATTTGGAAAAATGTAGGGAAAAGGATAGGCCATGATCGTGGCACCCATCCCGTTACTGTGGGCAAATGCAGTAGCTTCTATCACAATCATGGGCAGGGTTTTTGATATGGAAAATTCTATTTTGTACACTTATTGAACCACATGAGGACAAGTAACTTTAATTTGGTATATTTGGACTTGATTAAGGTTGAAATAAACCTAGATTGATGCTTGATAAGTTGATTAAAGTGTTTGATAAGTTGAAGATATTAATTGTTGTTATACTTTAAGGAAAAGATTGTTTGTTATCAATATATCTAAGTTATGACTTAAAGAGTGATAAAGGAAGGAAGATATCCTTATGAATGCAAATGTATTCCAAGGGTTGTGAGTATTGCATTATGAAAAAATGAATCAAAATTGGGAATTTTATGAATACTTGTAATGCTAGAAAAGAGTTAGTAAATGTATGGTTAATGAATTGAGCGTGATCAAGTGTACTTAAGGTATTAACCTCATTGCAAACTATCTATGCACAAGTTATTATGTTTGAAGGATCAAGAATTATGAATCACGATATATAGCCAAAAATAGTCAAATTGAGCATGTGAATGATTGAATGATTTGATTGACAAATTAATGATATGCGAAATATATGTGTATTACATGACAATTGATATACAAGCATCTAGAAGCTTTTGGTTTATAAAGGCAAATGCTAATCTCTAGAGCATACTGTGAGTCAACCTAGATGATCTCACTAAGATTGATTTATATCTATTTAACTTCCAATTACTGAACTGTTAATGATCTATATGTGAATTTTGAACATTAATAGTCTGAGGATTATGATATTTGGGAATGTATTGGAAGTTTTTTGAATGCATATGAGCATATGAATCTGAAAGATATCTGATTACTCAACATAAGTGATGAATGCCAAACTTAGGTTTGAGGAGCATGAGACTCTGACAGTGTATCATAAGTAAATGTTATTCATGGCATACTTTATGATTTGATGAATTACATTAAATGCATGATCAGATAAAGACGTTGTGATCGGAGTAGCCAGTATAAAAGGGCTTTAAACTCATAAACCTGAAGTCGACACGTAGAGCTTGGCTCTGTGACTAATGAGCTCGGTACCCACAATGGGTAGGGGACAATATCTGTATCTATATCTGTATCTGAAGGCACTTAGTCACAAAAAATAATAACAAATGTGGAGTCTCATATGCATCTACATTTGTACATATATGATTGTGAATCCATCTCTAAAATTGTGATTTTAGAGTGATATGTCATAATTGTATATTTGTTGAGAATGTGATTGATTGGGATATATATGATCACATTATATATGAAAAGAATATATGGAATGTGTGACATTCATTATGTCTTATTGAGATGAGGAATGACATGAAGTTGATTATATGTGGGATATATGTGTATTTGACATAAGTGAGCTCATCAACGATGGTTCACTCTCTGAGTTCGTAAAACTCATCAAAATTGCAACGTGGATTTTTAGGTTCAAAGGAGATATCCAGTTAGACCAATTAAAGTATAGCCATTGCAAATGAACTTGAATTAGTGGTCAGGATCAGTTTGCACCTGCATATGTCTTCAGTCAATTTGTATTAAGCATTGTATTCTGCAACTATTGTATATTGTATAAATGAATTCTAAAATGTAATGACTTCTCTGATTGAATATGTTTGTAAATATTGAAATGGATCCAATTGATTACTGTTCTGCTAATGATGTGTTTGATGTGAAAAATTTTGCAATGAGTAATTATAATCATCTTAACGTGCCATCCTCGTAGCGTATATTCTCAAACATTCGTCGAAACATTATGGAATATGCTCTACGATAGTGGTGTGATACAGCTTGGATAGAGCATTTGGTTAGGTGCATGTTGACAGGCACGTCGTAATGTTATATAAAATAAAATAACTAGATTACTAATGTAACAGTGGTGAGTCTAGATTGATCCCACATAGAGTGTTCAGTTATCTTATGAAATGAAATTAATTGATGTTTAGGTGATTGGGTGTTTAGATTTAATATGAAAATAAAATAAAATGAACCTAGAGAAAACAAATTAGAGAAAACATGTGAAAAAATGATAAAATTGGGGAATTCGGTAGGGATTCGATTCTTTGGTTCAATCTCGACTTACACCCTAATTAAGCATAATTCATTGATTTGTTGTTCTTTTATCTGTCTTAGCAATTATTGGTCATAGATTAACATCAAACTATGTTAATCCCACCTTACAAATCAGAAAATAGACCAATCTTGGTAATAATCACCCAAGCCCAGATTATTTATCCCATGTTATCTCTAATGATTCAGAACCATTAGTTACACCACATAAATCGAGAATACAACTATTACGTATTGTATTCGATTCTAGCAATAGGTTTTCGTAAAAAATTATTTAGTAGAACATTAAAATCAGCATCATTCAACTACCTAATCAATCTATACAAGATAACATAATCAATTTCTAATGAGGGAAAGAAACAACAAAATAATAAAAAATGCTTAACTCGGGTTGTCAGCATCAATATCACCTTCGAACCGATGTTCGAATCTTATCCTTCTATGGGCCTCCTAAGAAAAAACTTCAGCTCCCCACAACTAACCTTGAACGAAACCCCTCGTAACGCCTCCACTTCTATTTTTTCTCTTCTCTCTACTATTCACTGATGTGACGAATAAACCTTGGTGGTCCATCGTCACTATTCATGTCTCCTTCTGCCGCCTCCAAGCTCTTTATTGTCTTTTCTTCCCACACTACTATAGCTTTGATATGAAAAATAAAGAGGTTTGGCCTAAGATACTGTACATGTCTCACTTAACCTTCTGTGCATTTTAAACAAAAAGCAACCAATGTTTGTGTAACGTCTACGTTTCACAGACATTATCTACATGAAACGTTGTTTGTGTTTCGCAGACATTTGCTCCTTACCTCCAGGTGTTATGCATCTTTGTTTCTGCTTGTTATTTGTGGCTCCTTGCTTGGTCCAACGTTGTCGTTGCACTGTCATTTTGCTCATTCATCTACTATCTTTTTATGCTGTTGGCTATCCACCTACTGCAGTGTTTTACTCTTGGCCATTTGTGTTTTGGTTAATCTCTTTTATGTTTTCCTTTTTTCTTTTAATTTTCTTCTTCTTGCTCCATGAAGACAACTGAAAATTAATCTTTAAAAAAAAATCCAAATGTAGTGCTTTCAACTCACTTTAATTTCTTTGCTTCCAAATTGTACCTAAAATCATCTTTGAATTAAAGTGAGCATCTTAAGCATTTTCCTATCATTAATTATTAAGTGTAAATGATTAAATGTATCAACAATTAAACACATATCACATGTAATGTGGTTTATAAAAAAGAAAAGGCTAATAAAGCTCAAAAGGGCCTTAGAAAAGGAAAATTAGATAATAGATAAGCTATTTGGCTAATGTAGTTTGGAAAAACAAAGAATGCCTAATCATTTCCATATTAAAGCATGTGACAAAAAAGTAGTCTTGAATAGAAAATCAAAGCAAAGTAAGAATGTATATGTCATGAAGGTTCCACATAACAAAAGAAAGTAAGACTAATATGGATGAGTCAATCTAATACGGCTCAAAACCTTGCTGATTTCTATTTACTACTAGTCACTGCTCTTCTAATAATAATGCACATTAACTAATCATAAGAGAAAAAGTACATGCTAAGATTGCCATGGATTTTTCTAGTTAATTAACACCCTAATTATGACTAAATAATCTTAAAAGCAACAGAAAACAAGAAAACTTTTTATTTTGAAAATTGCCTAAGAAGTCACATAAGCTACTATTAAGCTTAAAAACATGCATAAGAGCTAATATACCCTTCCCCCATGCTTAAAACTTACATTGTCCTCAATGTAAAATCAAATGCAAGAAATGGAGCAGTTTACAAAAATAGTAAATGTGAAAAATGTAAATAACAAAAGTTAACTTCCCTTGGGTTACCTTCTAAAAAACTTCTTCGTTTATCATCATTGGTTCAACCTCCTATTGTGTGATCAAGTGACACCAGTCACATCCTCCAACATCAACACCTTCAAATCCTTCATTTGGAAGCCCTTATAATATGGCTTGAAGCGATGACCATTCACTCTGAATATCTTGTCAGTTTTGAGACTCTGTATCTCTACTGCACAGAAAGGAAAGACATTAGTGATAACAAACAGACCAACCTAATGGGAACACAACTAACCTAGAAATAGTTTGAGTTTTGAGTGATATAATAGCACTTTCTGGCCCACCGAGAAGCTTTTCCTCGAAATCATCCTATCATGAAAATCCTTCATCTTCTCCTTATATATCACTTCGTTTTGATAGGATTCATTCCTCATCTCCTCTAATTCTTGAAACTACAACTTCCTATGCACCCCTGCATCATCCAAATTCATGTTACATTTTCTGATAGCCCAGTATGCCTTATATTGTAATTCCATCAGTAGATGAAATGGCTTCCTAAACACCAGTTTATATGGAGACATCCCAATTGGCATTTTGTAAGCTGTTCTATCGGCCCATAGTGTGTTTTCCAGTCTTACACTTCAATCCTTCCTATTGGTTTGCACAGTTTCTCTAGGGTTAACTTAATTTCTTGATTTAAGACTTCAGCTTGCTCCTTGGTTTGGGATGGTAAACAGTGAAAACTTTGTGCGTGATATGATGATCATGTCAGTCAAGCTTTAAAATTTATAAGCCCTCAAATATTGAAAGCGTATGGGTCGTGACTATAATATAAAAGATGTCGATCCCACAAGGAGGGGTACTAATCTAATTCTATGTTATTTAAGGATAAAAAAATTGAAATAACAGAAATAAAGTTTCACAAGATAAGTAAATTTGAGAAATTGATTGGCAAGAGTTGTAATTAAAAAATTAACACAAAAAGAAATGAAATTTTTAGCAATGCAGAAATACAATGGAAATCAATAAAGAGAAATTAACCTAGTTATAAGAAAGGGGATTTTACCTATCATTAATGCTAACCTAATCGATTATATGTTAATGGGGCGTCAGTTCTAGATGATCCTATGCTAATTACTCTCTCTCGAGTTATAGCCATTAAACCCTAATTGAGAAACCCTAATTGGATTAAGAAATTTGTAATCTCTCAATTATTAAAAGTCTCACAATCTTAATTATATCTAAAGCACTCTAATAAACTATTAGGTCTTACACGAGATCTCTTTCTACACAATTATCAATATGATTAGTTTAGGGTTCTATTGAATTGCCTAACTCTTATTAATCTGATTCAATAGTTTTTTACTTAGTTCACCCTTTTAGTTTATTACCAAATTACGCAAGAAACGCAACAAATCACAATACCCAATTCAAATAACACAAAATCAACTTAGATAACATTAAATCAAAATAAAATCCTGAAGGAGAGTTTAGAAGAACATCAATATTCCAAATTATATCATCATACAATCCATCTTAACTCTATACATAAATAAAATTGAAACGAAAAGAAAAAATGACTTAGAATAGACAATGGAATGTAGTGACGTCACAAAACCTGCTGATACGAGAAGCACGTCGAATTAGCTTCGTCTTCCTCTTCTTCCTCTTCCTTTTTCTTCTTTCTCTCTCTCGGTATTCCCTCTTTAGGATTTCAAGTGTGGCTGTATGAAAAAGCTCTCTTTTTTCTCTTCTTATGTTATTTTTAAATAGTCTTTTATGATTTGGGTAACCCTAAGGTTTTTCTGGGGTGCAAAAGGTCCAAACAAATCCCTCAAAATGTGAAGTTCATAAGTGTCTCTGCGTTTGATCGATGTAAGCCACTATTGTGGATCATATCTAAGCCTTCTGTCACAATCGTGGCATGTAGGCCACAATCATGGGCCATTCCTAGAGCTTTTGTTTGCCACAATTGTGGGCCTTTGTTATGACCTGAGTTCCCTCTGAGACTTCTCTATTCTTCGATATTAACATTGAAATACTAGCAAACACATCAAGGTATCTCAAAAACATAATATTTAAGCTCATAAACTTGTACTAACCCATAAAACACTTTAAACGTAAGTAATTAACAAACTAACACAATTCTAACCTAATCACATACTAATAATTGAATTAATGACTAAACACATATCAAACTATGCCGTAAAACATAATGCAATTTACACTTATCATATGCCCACACTTAAACATTTGCTTGTCCTCAAGCAAACAAAATAACAAACAACACAAAATCACAAACCCGAAGGCCAGCAAAATAGTTATTTATTTAAAATTTACAAACAATTTCTCTTTTTTCATTTTTTGAATTAATGCCTACTTTGTTGCTTTAGCTAATTGTTTTCATGGAAAAATACTAGAAACGCTGCTTAGTCGAAAGACCTAAAATTATGACTAAATTGAAAGACTAAAATTATGAGTGAATGTGACAAATTACAAAGTGATAAATTAATACTGAATCCTAATTAACTTGCATATTTTAGCCAAAGAACCCAAATCATTAATTTTGCGAGCTAATGACCCTTCACAACCTATTAGTTTACGTTCAAAATTAAATCGATTTCATTCCATCTAAGCCATCGATACATTCACACAATTCATAATATGCAACCCAAACACACTAACATAACAATATACAAAATTCACACTCAAATCAAAACACACAACCCTCCCTACACTTAAACATCACATTGTCCTCAACGTGAGAAAGGTATACAAACACACCATAGAAAATAAAACACAAAATAAGAAAAAATCATAAGAAGAAAATACTAATAAAAATGATAAGAGAAGGGTTAGAACACGAACTCATCAGGGTGATTGAGGTGGGGATGGTGTCGGAGATGGACACCGATTGAGCTTGACACCGATCTGGGTTTCCTTTTTTATAATTGATTTAAAGAGAATAAGAGAGTTAGCAATCTAACAATTCCACATCATTAGAAACTTATTTTAGAATTTAAAACAAACCTAACCACACAATAATTTAAATCTAACTACTAAACGTGCTAATTTAAAGTTATTAGCTTGACCTTGAATCTTTGGAAGCTCAGCTAGGATTAACTACGAATGGCTTGCTTCAACCCTTCTCATTCAACATCAATTTTGTAGCTTGTGAGTAAGCTACAAATTGTAAAATGATCAAAAGGACAATATTGATAAAGTTGAAAAAAATCAATTAATTTAGTAATGTCTTTTTCACTAACAAACTATCGATAAAATAGGGAATAACAAAACTCTTTAAATCTACTATTAAGTTTGGCAGTTTGTTTGGAAAAAGGGTGAGGTGCTCTTGTTCTTCTTTAGTCATTCCCTTTTCTTCTTCTTATTTTGCTTCACGAACAGAGACTTTTATAGCTTCTTTAAACTCGATGTCCGTTGTCATATGTTCTTCTTCTTCATGCTCCTTTGAAGATTTGACATCATAAACTCTTATGAATGGTATTTTTGGTGGGTAAGGTTAAGGAGGAACGTAGGGAGGGTCCTCATTCTTTTTTTCATTTTTTTTTGCTTCTCCTGGTCTTCTACAGAATGGGTTTTACCTAGTCTATCTGTTGGTTATCTTAACTCTTTCCCACTCCTAAATGTGATAGCCTTAACTTGTTCTCTTAGATATACTTCCGTGTTGCTCGAAAGACTTCCTTCATTTTTGTAGATAACACATTGGTAAGTTGTTCCACTTGAACCTTCAGGCTAAGAATAGAAGGGGAACAAGTCCTTATTACTTGATCAATATGCTTGTCTAACCTCTTCTGGGCCTCATCCATACTTATGACCTTGTCCATGATCTTGTCCAGTTTGGAATCATAGTCATTGTATTTATCATGTTGATATGCATGTGACCCTTGATTTCTAAATTGAATCTTAGTATTATTAGACCAATGAAAATTTGGGTGGTTATACCACCCTGACTGGTATGTGCTAGAATAAGGATTGTTATCTCCTTAACTAACTTGTGCTTTATTAAATTTAAATTACTCCACATTGATATTTTCCCCTAAGAAGCAATCAGTTGCGATATAGCTCTCTTGTCCACATGACTTATATTCATGCTGCAATATTGTGATTGAAGAGGAAGAGGTGGCTTTCAGGCTATTCAATTGCTTGGTTAGGTTGTCGATCTTAGCTTGCAATGTTTTCATTTAATTTGTAGCAATCATTCCCCCTAGGTTCCAAAAGGTTGACTGCTTTCTACTTTGTTTAGATGTCCAAAAATAACTACTGTATGTCATGTCTTCTAATAGATCGTGTGCTACTTCAACTGGTTTCCTTATGAATGATCATCCAATAGCTGTATCTATGGTGCTCCTTATAGATGGATTAACTCTAGTGTAGAAGGTTTGCAATATGAATTTGTTAGGTAGGTTATGATGAGGACAGCTCCTTCGCAACTACTTATATTGCTCCCACACTTCATATAAAGACTCCCCAGTATTTTGCTAAAAATTGATAATTTCCATTGTTAGTCTTGTTGTCTTGTTTAGAGGGAAATAATTATCTATAAAAACTTACACCAACTATTCCCAAATTGTGATGTTGGATGGGTGGAGAGAATTTAACCAATCCTTAGATCGATCCTTAAGTGTAAAGGTAAAAATCCTCATCCTAACAACATCCTCCGACGTCGCAATATATCAAAAGGTATCGCAAATTTCCCAAAAATTAGGTAAATGAGCATTGGGATCCTTATTGGCCAACCTGTAAAATTTCACGTAGGTTCGCAACATGTTTAACATTGACGGTTTGACTTCAAACGTATTCGCTTGCATCGGTGGTCATATAATCACTTGACGATGGGCATTAAGCTATGACCTTAGAAATATTCCGATTTTGCAAATCTTCTAAATTAATTTTATAAAGATTATTTCGTCTTTTGGCAGAAAAGACTATAGACCCATCCTTGTTTTTGACAAAACAAGAATTTTGATTAAAGGATACTTCAAAACCAGAATCACATAATTGATTTACACTAATAAGATTATATTTTAATCCATCAACTAGTAGAACATTATCAATGCATGCAAAGGAGTCTTTACCGATTTTACCAATTCCTATGATTTCGCCCTACTGGTTATCTCCAAAAGTTACTGATCCTCCTTTCTTATCTTGAAGCTCTAAGAACATAGACCTTCTTCCCGTCATGTGTCGCGAGCATCCACTGTCTAAATACCACTGGTGGTTTCTGCTTTTTCCAAGGAAGGAATTCTGCAATAGATATTATATTCTTTTTAAGTACCCAAATTTTCTTGGGTCATTGAGGTTAGCCTTATATGTATTCATAGAATGATAAAAAGAGGATTGATAAACTTTCTTCTTATGAGGGACAATCTTCTTTTTATAACGAGTATCA